>JBCEWC010021134.1:0-10603 GCA_038996855.1 Solanum aculeatissimum | reverse complement strand
CTTAGAAAGCCTAAAAGGGGCATAGGATTTAATTAAATTATGAATTAACCATTAATGAAATGGACTAACCCCTAAAATACAGTGCCACATAGAAGGCCCCAGGTGTACTTCTATAGGTAGACAGACCGTGTACCTGCCCGTGTGCCTTGCCTTGGCCTCGTCTTCGGCTTGAACTCTGGGGGACTTTCTGTATCACTTCACGGGAGGGTATCATGGACCGTGTGTCTTCACACAGACCATGTACTGGTCCATGGAGCCACACTTGGCCCGGAGTCCAGGCCCCACAAGCTGGCCACATACTGCCTTACCTCACGGGACCTCTCACGGCCCCGTGTGAGGTCTCACGGACTGTGGGATGGTCCGTGGGGTTTGTCTTGGTCCATGGACAGGGTCCTGGCCACCAGGAGTCCACCGAAACCTCCCACGAACCCCCACATTGACCGTGTACCTTCACACGGTCCGTGGTCTTTTCCTTGGACCATTTCCAGAACTCGTTTCCAGCGTCTTTCCAATTACGGGCAGTCTCACCGTTTTGTCCATAACTTCCTCATACAAACTCCGAATTGAGTTAAACTAGTTGCGTTGCGAAGATATCTCGAAGAGATTCAACTTGATATATAGTATCCCACACAGTTCATCCCGTACCAAAAGTTATGATTCCTCAAAGTACACTTCCTAAACGGCCTCTCTATCACACCAAAAGGTCCATTTTGAATCCGGCCACTTAAAATCAACCCATGGATACCACAAATAGACCATGACCAGTTTAACATCATCCAAGACCAACCAATAAGAAGTTCAAAATTTTTTGGGTCGTTACAGGAACCTGTTTGCATCATAGTACTCCTCTTCCTCTACATGTAGTAGGATCTTAGTGTCATAATGTGAATGATCAGATGCCATTTTTTAGCGAAACAAACCTAAATATAAAGCCAATATGTTTAAATGTAGACACCTAAAATAATATATTAAGAACTATTTAGGCCAAAGAAAAGGATAGAAAAAGGTTTGAGTGCAGTTGTGCAAGGCTACTATTTTCATAACAGTTTACTGCAAAACTCTGCGTTCACGGCAAAAATGACGTGTTCTCAAAGTTTTGGAAACTAAGTCTCTGCGTTCACGGAAGTAAACCTGTGTTCGCAGAGAAAAATAGTATCTAGAGCTCCATATTTGTGTCCCTACGTTCGTGTTCGCGGACAAAATGTGTTCTAACAAAATATTTCAAATTCACTAGGGTATTTCATCCAGTTGGTGAGGGGAATACATGCATAACACCATTATAACAAAGAAATAACCCTGAATCGTCCCCAGCAACATAAAATCGCTACCCAAGAAAACACACAATCATAAAATCCAACAATTCATTCAAAGTACCAAATATTTATCCTAAAAATTCAAGAGGTAAAACACCAATTTTTTTCATTATTTTCTGCCAAAGAAACTAAAATGGAGAAGTAAGCAAAAGTTATACAATTACAATATCATATCTAAAAAACAAAGATTTCATGGTTGCTTAATATTCTTACCAAGGAAGCAAAAATGGGTGAAATTTAGAGTGATCATACCTTGAAATTTAGAGTCAAAAAGAGATGAAGAAGAGAGGCTTGAACTTTTCGTGCAATTTTTAAATGTAATTTTTTTTTGATCTTTTGTTACCTATATGTCATGCTCTTTTTTTTTATAATGGAACCAGTCTAAGAAGACATGTCTCTTCAATACCAGACACCCGAGAGTTCTTCGTGTCTGTGGACACGTAGCGCATCTGCATCCTTTTAATTTCTAATGCTCCGCGTCCGCATGAAAAGAGGCACGTTCATGGTTGGTCACTTAGCTTGACTACCACATTCAGGGACCTTGTCCGCGTTCGTGGAGCATAGGTAGTGCAAAACCTGGGCTTACTTTCTAGAAATTTTGGCGACGCCCAGGCCTAATTCGGTGATCTGCCCTTTGGATTGAGCAACGCCTGAAGCCCAACATGCGGTCTAAATGACCAACAATCATCCCAAATGCATTTTCGAAGGTCTTTCCACCCCAAACATCAGCACCAATTAATTTTGTGCCTCTCAACCTGTGCAGACCACCACCAAAGACTTGAATTTTTTTTAGGATTAGTCAAAATTTAAAATCTAAACTAAGAATTAAAAATGTAAAATTAAACTAAAAATTTAAAATTTTGACCAACGATTGGTTGCCTCTCATCAAGTGCACAATTTAATGTCCCGATGCAACATTGGATGCATCACCCTTTTGTGTTTCCTCTTTGAGGAATTGAATCTTCTCCCCAACTTTAAATCAAGCTTTTGGATAAATTCGTAGGGACAAGTTGAGACCATCAAAAATTTCATTTGGCCTCTTCACTTTGAGGTTTTAAATTTACTACTCAACTTTACATCATTTTTCCTTTTTGGCACGTTGGGCATGATCGAGAGCATCAAGAGGCCTTTTGCGCATCGAACTTCAAAATTCTCAGCCTTCAAGAGAACGAAGACCTCACATTCTAATGAACTAAAGTCACCATAAATTATTGTTTTAGGTTCTTTTTGCAACTTTTGTATCATTTCCTTGATCTTGGCATCTTGGATGATTATTGTCTTGAATGACACACACTCGCCCAAGATTTCTTCCACATTAAGCACCACCCTTTCTTCTTGAGACTCCAACTCATGACTTTTGTCCATTTGACATGGAGCCTTACATACTCCCATGCTTTTTCTCATATTGACCCTTAAAGTTACAAATTTAAATTCGAATTGGACCATCCCATGACATTGAGCAATGAGCATATGTTGGAATTCATCCCTCATTTTAAGCAATAGGTCTCTTAGAACCATACCATTGTCAAGTCATTGAGATAAGTCCATTAGTCAACCTTGAGTCAAAACACTAATCTCTCCATTCATGTACTCAACAAAAGTATTCCCACCATGAAGTCCTCCACATTGGGCACAAGGGTCATAGGCATAAGGCTCACAACCACCAAGAAAGATTTCATCATAAGTAGCAATGTAACAAAAACACAAAATGAACACACAAACAAATATTCACAAGTTGAATCAAAACTAGTAAACTGCAAGTCCTAAATTAACTCAATACGTCAATTGTTCCCCGACAACGAGACTATTTTTTGATGTCGCTCAATCATACCTTAAAACCATTAAGAGATATGACGATCGTCATTGGCATAATTATTCAACTAGGAGTTAGGGTCGAATCCACAAGGAACAATGTGAGGAATATTGAGATGACTAAGGACTACGAGATACTTGTTTGGATTCGAGCAACAAACACAACAATTATTAATAAAAGGAAAAATTAAGCTACCAACTAAAATTAAGGGAATAAGGAACTGGGACAAAGATACGTCACACTAGGGATCAAAGGATATGGGAGAATGGGAAATCAATTAGAACCTAAACAATCCATTACACATAGCTTCATACAATCCTTATTGTTAGGCTAGATTTCTTGTAACTACAATCTCTAATTAACCAAAAGTAGTGTTCCGTATGAACTCGGTAAGGTCTCATATGCCAGATCACACTAAGAACTTATTGGGACCTATGCAATTGAATAGAAAACCTTTCTAGAACCTTATTCGATTGAACCCTAAGCTAGGCATTCAATCAATTAGCATAATTCATGACTATCACACAAATCCTACACTTCGATTACTCACGGATAATCACAATAATCATATATCTAGAATAGATTCAAGTTCACGACCTCTAATCATCAATTATAAATAAAGGTAAGCATGAACTCATAAATAAATTAAGCATAATTGAAGTAATTAAGGGAGAAACCCACTTGATTTGAAAGAAAATATTCAATTAAGTGTAAAAGCAAAGGGTTAAATCAATACCCACATACAAATCCTAATCCAAATTGCATTATATCTACAATTTATGAACTACAAAGCCTGGAAAGTAAGAGTGACTGAAAGATTTTACAATGAAATCTAACACTCTTCAATCCTTAAAAGAAATTATAGAAAACATTCCCTTAAATCCTTACCCAAAGCAAGAATTCCCTAATAATGTATGTTCTTCTCTAGATGAATGATGAACAATGGTCAATTGTGTGTTTCTAAGGGTGAGAGTGGTTGTAATGTGATACTAGGATCAAAATGGCAAAATTCTAAATTTTTGGAAGTGTTAGTGAGATCAACACTCCACGTGTATGAAGGGTTGACCGCGTTCACAGAGGTCAATATAAATTAAACCTCTACATTCGTGGAGACCAGTTTATTTTACCTCCATGTCTGCTCCTGTCTAGTTCTTGTTCACAGTATACAATCACCCAATGCTTCACATTCATTGGTCTGATGATCGCCGCATTCGTGAAGTACAAATGTGTGCTAAGTACCACTTCTTTTTAAGATCTTTTTTGCTCCAAATCAGCTTCAAAGATCATTCTTTCTAGCAAAACTCTTTGTAAAGCATTAGTACCTAAAATGTACATCACTTAAAGAATAACTAGCCTTAATCCCTTAGATTAACAATACAAAGTAATAAGAAAAGAGCCATAAATGAGTGTAAATTCACCACTCATCATCTATCAAGTGCGAATTGTCCTTATCGCAAGAGGATCCATTCGTTTGGTGAGAATTGTCCTTATCACTAACTTATACATTCAAATAGGGATTCATAAATACTTCATGACTTTCATAAACTTTCAAATCATATAATTAAAACCCTCATCATTTGGAATCATACCTCATTAGAGAGCTTAGCGTAAAGATTAGGTGGGCTTAATGCATATAAACTTAAAATCATGAAACTCAAGAGGATTAGGCATAGACGTAAGTTCATGAGCTTAAATCATTCTAAATAAAACCCACCACAATCATTCATATCATCTTTCAAAACATACATATGGGGACATGAAATTCGTCTTGTTAAAGCATTATCTTCATAGAACTTCATAGAATCATAATATACATAATTTAAACGTCATGAAAATAGCCATAATGACAAACCCTTGAAGGGAGTTCATGCATTAAAAGTCAATAGATGATAATTCTCAACATAAATCATGCATAATAAGTATAATAAGAAGTACCCATAAGAAATTAACCTTGAATTTTAAAGAATAGAATGAAAAGGGTTTTGGGGCTCCATGGATGGAAGAATCCATAGATGAAGGACCCACATATCTTAAGATCTTGAGATTGATGAAGAAGACTTGAAGAACTTGGGGAATCACCGTGGTTCTTGACCTTCAATAGAAGAAGCTTGAACTTAGAAATTTAGGTGAACTTGAAAGAGGAATTTTCGAAAGGTTTTTGGAGGAATTTGGGAGTGTTTATGAGAGGAATAGGGCTAAAATGAGTGAATTTTTGTGGATTCCCGCATATAAGGGTTTTGGAATATGTCCCAATTTTCCTCACTTAATTCTGAAATTTTTTGAAACAAATTATACTATGGTGGAATGGTAGTGTATCGTGAAGTGGCTCCCATTCAGGTCGTTTTTGTGCAAATTTTAATTTTCACTTGTTTTGACCTAGAAAGGAATTTAGGTTACTTTTATACTAACATAAACCCTCTCTGTGACATGGAGAGGTCGCCACTCTGTTAGAAAGTGCAAAAATATGTGAATGTTTGTTTTAATACAGTTGACTTAAAAATCAAAGGAGACCATTTTTTCATACAATTGTGCCTCCTGAACAAGAATACGAACTCAAATTTTCCAAATAATATATGAAAATTATGATATTCAATGAATCTATTATAAGGGCATTTTGAATCTCTTTGGGAGGTGTTACAATATCTCCCCTCCTTGGGGACATTTGTCCTTGAATGTAACGGGGATACACTTGAAAGGAGAAATAAGACAAATTTCAGCCCCAACATAAATGCATCAATATAACTTAAACATTATTTTTTATGAAATCTTAAACTTATGTATCAAATATCATCAAAACATGTTACTATGAGTATGTATGCATGGAACATGATATACAGAGTTAAAATACTTGACTTGACACCACAGATAAGATTAAAGTATTAATTACCTTAGGCTTTAATAGAGTGAAAAATATAAGGATATTATTTCATCATATTCACTTCCTCTTCCCAAGTTGCACTTTTGACTTCTTGGTTGCTCCAAAGTACCTTAGCGGATCCAACTTCCTTGTTTCTCAACCTTTTCACTTGCCAGTTTAGGTTCTCAATTGAAACCTCCTCATAAGTCAAATTCTCCTCAACACTCACATCCTCTAATGGAACTATCGAGTTTGGATACCCATAAAGTTTCTCAACATTGACACATGGACCACCGGATGAATTATATTCATTTCCAATGGCAATTCTAACTCGTATTCCACCTTGCTAACCTTTCTCACAAATTTGTAAGGTCATACATACCTAGGTCTCAACTTCCCTTTCTTGCCAAACTAAACCACTCCCTTCATGCGTGACATCTTTATGTAGACCCAATCACAAATAACTCAAGGTCCCTTCTCCTCATATCAGATCAGGACTTTTGTCTACTTTGAGTCGACTTCAATCTTTCTCTTATGAGTCTCACTTTTTCCATATCACCCATACCTAAATATGGTCTCATCAAGACCATTTCACCAACTTCAAATCATCCAATTAGTGACCTGCATCGCTTATCATATAGAGCTTCAAATGGCGCCATCTCAATGCTTTATTGAAAACTATTGTTGTAGATAAACTCAATTAAAGGTAAATGACCATCCCAACTTCCTTTAAATTCCAATACACAAGCCCTGAGCATGGCCTCCAATGTTTTAACTATTTTTTTTGTCTTTTCTATCGATTTGAGATTGGAAATCAGTCCTTAACTTCAATTTGGTACCAAGACCTCTTCAAAATGACCTCCAAAACTGTGAGATTAATTAAATCCCACAATCTTACATTATGGACAATGGAACCTCATGTAACTTCACCAACTCCCGGATATATAACTTGGCATAGTCTTTGGCACCAAAAGTTGTCTTGATTAGAAAGAAATGAGCCAAATTCATCATTCTATGTGCTGGACTCCGATGTTAATGCTCAGCACACATCTCTACTTGGAGGTTGAAGTAGCCGTAATCAAGTATTTAACCTAACAATGATTAGGATCATTCCCATGAGGAATATGGTAGACTCTGAATTAGCATAACTTATATAGTGAGTCGATTAACCCTACTATCTCCCAGAAAATAGAACGAAATAAATACAAAAAGGGGGGGTGTTGCAAGTAAAAGTAAATGCTAAACTAAAATTGCATGTGTTTGTAGTCAAAAGAAAAAATAAATAGGGATATGGGTTCCCCATGACTCCCTAACTAAGTGCTCTTGGATACTTGTGACTCTTTTCTGGTTTCTATGTGTAGGATAGTAAGCTATGTTCTCCTAAACCCTTGATCCGACGTATAAGTGAATTTCATCATATTACTTGATTTGTCTCTGTGATATTGCTTTACTAACCCTTACTTTATCCCAGTACAACCCTACTTAATTTATTTAGATTGATTAATTGAGAGAAATCAATCAACTCCTGTTAATTAACTCTTTTTCTATTACTCACTTCCTTGATCTAGCAAGTGATTCTAGGATAGTTCTAACGTTGTCCACCTGTTAAAAATCAATGAAAATGAAGAGATTAACTAATACACCCTAAAACCATCCAAGAATTTGCAAAGTATCTAGTTTTTATCTTAGTTAGTTCATCATGGTTCTCACAACCATAGTTGTGGATTTAGCCACACATGTTTGAAGTATTTTCAGCAATTATGCAAGAAGAATACATAATTAAAGTACTTACACACAAGAATATATGAACACAAATCCAATATTTTAATAAAATTGCAAACTAGAATCAAAAGATTGTATTAAAAAGCACAAAACAATGTTCTCTCTTTCTCTCTATCGTGTCTCCTATTTGGCTCTCGCTGTCTATTTTCTTCTATCTACTAAAAAAACCTAAAAACCTATTTATAGTACTTAAAATACAAAGCCAAAATGAAATAGGATAATTGTGTCGACATCTTTTATGGGTAGCTTTTATGGCTTGTGTAACAGTTCACAGCTCGTGGATCGGGATCTCGTGGAATGTAGTTGCATCCTATTGGCACCTTTTATGAAACCATTCCATGGGCCGTGTAGGATTTCATGACCCGTTAAGGGTTTTGTCTGAGCCACTTTCAGTAACTCACCAATCTCTGATCTTCACTTCACGACCACACTCTACGACTGGTACTATGGTCTACAACTCGTGATCCTCTCTCATACAGTGTGACTCACGTTTTCACCCCAGTACTAGAACATCAAACAAAACCTCCTCTACGACACATAAAATGACCCACAACATGTAGAAGGTCTCGTAAACTGCCAGAAACTCTGCACTTCAAGCCCAAAATCTAACCAACACAGAAATCTTGCAACATAAATATAAACAAACATCAAATCTACTAACATCGCTTTGAGAACGCAAAAAATCCCAAGTTTTAAGCATTAAAAGTGTTATATTTTGGCAGCACATCAACACCCTCAACTTAAAATTGTTGCCTGTCCTCAAGCGACAGACTCAATCTATTTAATTTGCACAGAGACACATAGACATCAACCCAATGGCACAGACAATATCAAAATCTCAACAAATACCCAAATCTCCTTTAAATATATACCTAATAGTGATCCAACAAACCAATGCAGACTATAATATCCAACAGTGTAACTATGACAAGCTACATAACCTCAAATAAGCAACATATCACTGATCTAGTCAATTATCAACAATATAATGCAAGTGCCCTCACACAAAGAAGTCTCATTATATATTCTGGGTGATATTTTCAATTTAAGTTCATTAGGACTACATCAAAAACACTCACCCTCACAAAAAATATTCAAATATTGTGCCCAATACCATATGCTTGCCCCTATACTCTAGATCGTGACCTGTTGATTAGTCAAACTAAGATCACATTAGGACTTTCTAAACTTGTAATGTAGGCTCAGGGGGATTTAGATTGATTTTATGGAAACATAGTGACTGAGTCCCTCCTTGATACTGCACTATTCCACACTTTTACTCTACCAACCTATCATTTTTAATTTCTTCTCCCCTTTTCCCAACTTTCAAATGCTTAAGGGTGCTTTTATTTTCATTTTAGCACTTTGTCCTTATTCATGCACATTGTTTTGAACTTTGGCAAATTTTATCATTTTTTCTTGCACCCTTTTTATTCTTTTTCTCCCGTCTCTGTATCACTAAACTTTTTCTTACTTTCTATGAATTCTCATTATACCAGCCACCCTCAACTTAGGATTTTGACCTAAGATGAGGTGCACAATATCTAACCTCCGAACCAGGGTAACGTTTTGGGTATCCATCGTCAACTTAGGCTTTTAGCCTCAGTTGAGGTACACAGTGTTCAAGGAAAGACCAGGGACAAGTTTGGGATTATCATTCATTAAGGTCTAGGCTTCTTATGTATTTACAAAGAATAGAGTCAGTTTTAGGCTCAAAAATAGGGATCAAGGGGTACATAACATATTTGGTTAGTTATATTTAGGCTAAGTGGGCTAAATCAGAACAATGGCCTAAGATCATCTCCTAACCAACTAACCTAGAGTATAAATATGAGTAATAGGGAAAGTTATGAATTTAACAATAATAAAGAATCATGCAATTAAGCTCACTCACTCATGGCATGTAAGAACCCGAAATTTTTTGAAATCTACTTATGTATGGCATTATATGATGTTATACAAGACATGGTTGAGGTCTGGTGGCCACGGGTTGAGTTTAAGTGGCCGAATGCAAATTGGGCTAGGTAGTGGCCTAGAGGGAAAGTTTCGGCAGTGTACTTCAAACAGTCATAACTTTTTATATGGGATGAACCATGTTAGATACCACATATAAAATTAAATATATTTGAGTTATATTTTCAACACAAGTGGTTTCACTCAATTTGGATATCGGATGAGGGAGATATGGCCCAAATAGTGACACTGTCTAAAATTTGGAAGCCATTGGAGATAGGCTCAGAGAAATGGCCAAGGAAAATTTCACGGATGGTGAAACTCTGTACGGTACGTCTAGGGTCCTGTGGGGTGTCACAGTGAGCTTGGGGTGGCCTGGAACCACCCCTAAGCTAAGTCCAAACTCACGAACCCTTGAACCGCTCGTGTGAGGTTTGACGGGCCGTTTGCTGCCTCGTGGAGTGAGGCAGTGGCTAGGCCAAGGTTTGCCTTATGGTTTTGGATCTAAGGAAGTCTAGAAGGTGCCTTGAACCAGATGTCTCACCTTGAACGGACAGTTTAAAGGTTTGTGAAGTGTAACAGAAAGTCCTCCGAGAGTTCGTGTCGAAAATTGGATAAGTACAACTGGACGGTCAGTTGAACGGTCTGTGAGACCACTTGACGGCATTGTAGCTCCATTTGGGTGCTGTGTTCAGTGAAAGGTTCCAGTTTATTAATGGTATTTTCGTGATTTAATGATTCCTTAAGCCCCTTTTTAGTCCTTAAGGTATCCTAAACCCCTAAATCATCCCCCAAACCCTCATTAATTCATTAGAACTCTCCTACACTCTCTCTTAAGATCCTAAGGCTCTCTTGACCTCCATTGAAGCTAGCTTGTAGAATTTG
>JBCEWC010021133.1:0-10603 GCA_038996855.1 Solanum aculeatissimum | reverse complement strand
CTACACAATAAAAATATAAAAATACTACATAATAAAAATTACTACTCTACCATACTTAACAAAAATATATTAAAACTAACTACCCCAAAAAATAAATTTTTATTTTTAATTATAAAAAATGCACTTCCCTACTTACCCCCAAAATAACATGATTGATTCTGTAACATTTACTTCATTAAGATTAAGTCTGTACAGATTCCACCCATTTGCATCTGCTTGTTGATCTTATGGTAGTAGATTCACCTCCTCAAGTGGTGGTGCGTCATGATTATTCTTGTTGAATGCAGTGCTCATAACATTGTTGGCATTGTTCTTAGACATTTTGCACTATGTCCTTTGTATCTCTACATCATATAGAGTCAAGGGATTGCCTCGACTGAGAGTATTGTACATACACTACACCTGTATGCTAAAAAAGAAAATAAAACAACAATGGATAATATGTGCCACCATAAAATTGTAATTTTGGGGCTGGTAGCTTGAGGATTAAGGAGATGTTTGACAAGTTGTTCAAGAAGGTGAATGCACAAGATGAGAATTTGAAGGGAATGAAAGCTGACATATAAGGTATTAACAAAAGATTGAGTCTTACTTTCTGGCTATTAAGTAGTTAGAGAGAAATTTGGCCAGATGTCAACATAGTTAAATCAGTGCCAAAAGGGTACATTTCCAAGAAAAATGGTGTAATATCCCATGAATCATTGATAGTGTATGGCAGTGATGACACAAGTTGGTAAGCAAATGATTGACCCCCTTATTACGATAGTTGATGATGTGGTTCATGAGGAGATAATAGAAAGTATGGATAATGAAACTGGGGATGACAAGGCCAAGGATGGGGTGAGTAATGAAGTGGCGACACCAAGGAAGTTGAAGCCCATACCTAGGCCTCCACCACCTTTCCCTTAAAGGCTCAAAAAGAAGGATGAGGAGGGAATGTTTCAGAATTTCATCTCCATGTTGAAGCAGTTATCCATTAATCTCCCTCTCATTGATGCATTAGGTAAAATGCCTAGGTATGCCAAGTTCATGAAGGACCTAGTGACTAAGAATAGGATGGTGATTGAAGAGCTTGCTCAAGATCTTCACCATTGTGGAGCTATTACAATAAGGTCTTCAGTGAAGAAAAAGAGGATCCCAAAGCATTCACCATACTTTGCACCATTAGAGTCTTTAATTTTGCAAAGGTGTTATGTGACATAGAAGACAACATCAACTTAATGCCTCTTGCGGTGTTGAAGCTGTTGAGCTTGGGAGCCCCCACGTCAACTACAATGTTGTTGTTGATAGCAAATAGGATTGTGAAGAAGCATGTGGGGATACTTTATAATGTTCTAGTCTAAGTTAAAAACTTCATATTCCCCATAGACTTTATGATACTTGATTATGAAGTTGACTTTGACGTTCTCATCATCTTGAGGAGGCCTTTCCTAGCCACTAGGAAAGAACTAGTAGACATAGAGTTGGGCCAACTCAAGTGTAGATTGAATGATGAAGAAGTTGTCTTCAATGTTTGCCAGTCCATGAAGAGACCTGATGATTTGAAAATAGTCTCTATTATTGAAAGTGTTGATGAAGTGCAACTTGAGGTACAAATTGGGGAAAGGTTGGGTGTAAAAACTCTTAAGGTTATATTGATAAACTTTGAGAGTGATGGCATCCCAGACTATGATGAGATAGTGAAAGAACTCGGAGCACACGGTTTCCATAGGCACCAACTCAAGCTAGAGTTGGACTTTAAAAATCATCAGTCACCGCCTTCTAGACCATCCATTGAAGAGCCATCGGTGTTGGAGTTGAAGTCTCTTACAGCCCATCAGAGGTATGTGTTTTTAGGAACTAACAATACTTTATCTGTTATTGTTTTTGTAGATATTAATGGCAAACAGGTGTAGGCATTGATTTTGGTTCTTAAAAGATTCAAAAGGGATATTGGATGGATGATTGCAGACATCATTAGCATCTTACCTGGCATATGCACTCAGAAGATTTAACTTGTCAAAGATTATAAGCCAAGTATTGAGCACCAAAGACGTCGTAACCCACCAATGCAAAATGTTGTTCAAAAAGAGATAATTAAGTGGTTAGATGTGAAGTGATATATTCGATTACTAATAGTGAATAGATGAGTCAGATCCATTATGTTCCAAAGAAGGGAGGTATCACTATAGTTCCTAATGCTAGAAATGAGTTGATTCCCATGAGACTAGTCACACATTGAAGGGTTTGCATAGTCTATCAAAAGGTCAATGCATTGGTGTCACGACCCGAGGGTAGGTCCTAGATGTGACATGGTGAAAGAGAACTCGAAAGTCCTCGATCAAACAATCTTAGCATCATCGCACACATCATCGGTTCAGAAGTGCGGAAGATAATAAACAACACATAAGTCTATAGGATTTTAGGACTTTGGACTCAAGCTATGGGGATATTGTCGTGAATGGGATAAACATGAATCACATAGCATATAGTAATTAAGTTCTAAGGGGCGGGTAAGTATGACTCAAGCTATTGGGACAAGAAGGGTTACAGACTTTCCACATAAGCACATTTCCATCCAACGAATCATAATAACATAAGTGAAAGCATATTCGAAACATAAATAACCATAGCCAAGCATAGATAGTCATAACATCTCAAACAAAGACATAGTACGGCGTACAATAGAATCTAATACATATCCAACAATGCCTCTACAAGAGTAAGACGGGGGCCTCAACATAACCTGGACTCACCCTCAAGCCACAAGATAAGTAAAATGAAATGAAAATATAAGATAGAGAAAGGTAGGTATTGCCCTTGGAGTATAGGGCTCACCACTATCAACAAGTCCAAGATCTCAACTAGACGTCCAACGGTGGATGAATGTCACCTTCGGTCCCTACATGGTTAGATCATATAGACAAAGAGTGTGGGTTAGCACATAAAATGCATTAAATGTGTGGGCATGCTATGCACGTGAACATGAACCTACAACAAAGCTAGATGACAAGGACACATATATGTATAAAGAGAGTATGTGTTAGCGAGAGGAGATATTATAACAATATACCATGAAGTGCCATGATGCATGAGTGCAATCCTACATATCATAGCGGGGATGTGACCTCAACCGACAACATGAGAGACCAAGCGAGCTATTACTTGGAATTGGACTACTTGCCTGGTAGATCCCAAGTCAACCCTTAAAAAGGGGATACATAACAAGTCAATCCCATATAGGGAGATAACCCATGTTGGCACATGGTTTGACAAATACAATATGAAATTCAATTGAAATCCATGAGAAAATCCCAATTTAAATCACAATTTGAATTGTCCATGCCTAACAAAGCTTTCAAGGGACCATGCATATTCAAATCTTCATAATTCCAATGCAAAACATGATAATTGAATTTAAATCAACTTAAAATCAATATTAAAATACAGCTCACAACTCAATTGAATTAAATCATTCATAAATTAAAAGACCCAACTTCAAAGAGAGCAAAATTCATCAAAATTGAAGAAGAGAATTTTGGGTCTTCATGGTTGAAAGGAGAACCATGAATCAATCCCACATACGTTGAATTAATCAATAAGAACAAGAAAAGTTTGAAAAAGAATTGAATTTCCCCTTGATTCCCAAGCTAGCCTTCAATGGACATGGAGAGCAATTTGAGAGAAATTTAAGAGATTTGAATTGAATAGGAGTGAATAGGGTTAAATCAGGGGTTTAGAAGAGTCTTAAAATGCTAAAATGACCTTAGTATTAGTTAAAAATTACAATTAAACCATTAATGAAACAAGGAAGAAAACTAAAAACTGTCACTAACGGAGTGCACTACACGGACCGTGCAGTGACTCACGCTCCGTGAGCCTTGCCGTGAGGCATAACTTGATGACGAGCTTTAATCTGGCAATGAAGGGGAAAATTTGAAACATCACCCATACGGTCAACTACACGGACTGTGAGAGGCCACACGGTCCGTGAGACCCTTCCGTGAAGTCACACTTGGAACAACTTTGCCCATGAAAGTTCCATACTTAGCTAAATTCTCCTCACGCAACCACACGGCCAGGCACACGAGCCGTGAGGCATCTCTTGGAATGTAAGCTAGTCCGTGGAGCTTCCCTTGGCTCAGGGTCTCAGCAAAAATCCTTGACAGCTCACTGGAACTCACACGGACGAGGCTCATGAGTCGTGAGGCTTGACACAGACCGTGAGCTGGTCTGTGGAGCCTTACTTGGATTGAAGTCTTGGCCCAGAGTCTTGACTGCTCACTGGAACTCACACAGACCAGGATCATGGGTCTTGAGCCTCCACACGACCCATCAACCCTTCCGTGAGGCAATGCCTTAGCCAACAATTTTCTTCCCTTTTCCAGAATGCTTCCCTGCACAGGCAGTCCCACTATGAAGGCCATAACTTCCTAATCGGAACTCCAAATTGAGTGCAACCAAGTGAGTTGGGAAGATAACTCAAAGAGATTCAAATGGATAGGTCATGGGCCCACACAGTTCATCCCTTACCAAGAGATATGGCCATTTAAAGTCAGTACTTCCACAAGACGTTGAGAAAAACTTAACCAACGCGATTTCTCCCAAGATGGTCATGCAAAAAAGACTCGGTAACTCAAATGCCAACTAAAATAGGTTCAAATAAGTCCTCAAACAACATTACAAGGTTCGGGAAGTTTTGAGTTGTTACATTATCTCCCTCTTAGAAATATTCATCCTCGAATGGGCTACAACAAGGCTTGAAATACTCGAATTGACAAGAGGCATTTCAACATAAAACATAATGCATCATGAATTTTAAAAGTCATTTAAAACTCATGTCAAAACATCATTCAAATCATTTTCATGCACATGCATGCATACAATGCCATGAAACTCAAGAAAATAAAGAATTAGGACCATTTGGAAAGAAAGGTAGAACCTAGTACCTTAGGCTTGAGTAGATTGGAAAATATAGGGGTATCGCTCCATCATGTCCAACTCTGCTTCCCATGTAGCACTCTTCACATGTTGGTCCCTCCAAAGCACTTTATCCGAAGCAACCTCTTTTTTGCAAAGTTGTTTCACTTGCCTATTCAAGATTCAACCGGTACCTCTTCATAAGTCAAGTTCTTCTCAACCGTAACTTCCTCCAAAGGTACAATTGCTTTAGGTTCACCAACCAACTTCCTCAACATTGAGACATGGAACACTGAATGAATAGAACTCATATCCAAAGGCAACTCTAATCTATAAGCCACATTGCCAACCCATTCAATGATCTCATATGGCTCGACATACCTAGGGCACAACTTTCCTTTTTTGCCGAAATGCATGATGCCCTTCATAGGTGATACCTTTACATAAACCCAATCACCCACATGAAATTCGGGGTCTCTTCTTCTAACATTGGAGTAGGACCTTTGGCGACTTTGAGCCGTCCTCAACCTCTCCCTAATCAACTTTACCTTCTCTATGGCCTTAACAACCAAGTCCGGGCCCAATAATATCATCTCACCTATCTCAAACCATCCTATCGGGGACTTACACCTTCTACCATACAAGGCTTCAAGTGGAGCCATACCAATACTAGCAGGGAAACTATTATTATAGGTGAACTTGATAAGCGGTAGATGATCATCCTAATTTGCCTTGAACTCCAACACACAAGCCCTCAACATATCCTCCAAGGTTTGAATTGTCCTCTCGGCTTGTCAATCGGTTTGGGGATGGAAAGCGGTGCTCAATTTAATCTTAGTGCCAAGCCCCTTTTAAAACGATCTACAAAAATGAGAAGTAAATTAGGTACCACGATCCGATATGATAGACCTTGGTAACCATGCAATTTCACCAACTCCCGGATATACAGTTTAGCATAATCTTTGACATTATAGGTAGTTTTGACCGGTAGAAAGTGAGTCGACTTAGTCATCCGATCCACAACAACCCAAATAGAATCAAACTATTTACGAGTATGGGGTAACCCAACTACGAAGTCCATATTCACATCTTCCCACTTCCAAGTAGGAATCTCAATATCTTTGGCCAAACCATCAGGCCTTTGATGTTCAACCTTCACTTGTTGGCAATTTGGACATTTCGACACAAACTTGGCTATGTCCTTCTTCATGCCATGCCACCAATATACCTCTCTCAAGTCCCGATGCATCTTAGTGGATCTCAGATGAATAGAATATTGGGAATTATGAACTTCACTCATGACGACCTCTCTTAGGCCGTCGACATTGGGGACACATAATCGATCTTGATACAGTAGCACTCCATCTCTCCCTTGGAAGAAAACCTCTATCTTCTTTTCGGCAACTAACTTCTTCAACTCAACCACGGAAGGATCTAAATCTTGTTTTGCTTTTACATCAACAATCACAGAAGATTCGGACCCACTTTGAACAAGAATACCTCCGTCATTTGAGTCGGCTAATCTAACCCACAATCTAGACAAACAGTGCACATTTCATACCATTTCCTTCTTTTCTTCATCAACGTTTGACACATTTCCCATGGATAGCCTACTAATGGCATCCACTATGACATTCGCCTTGCCTGGATGATATAGAACACTTATGTCATAATCCTTGAGTAGTTCCAACCATCTTCTTTGCCTCAAGTTAAGATCCCTCTAGGTGAACACGTATTGCAAACTCTTGTGATCGGTGAAAATATCCACATGAACCCCATATAAATAATGTCTCCAAATCTTTAGAGCAAACACCAACGCCGCCAACTCAAGATCATGGGTCGAATAATTTTGCTCATGAACCTTCAACTACCAAGATGTATAAGCTATCACCTTACCCTATTGCATGAGTACACATCCTAACCCAATCCATGATGCATCACAATATACCACAAATCCTTCTAGTCTATTTGGTAGAGTCAAAACAGGAGTCGATGTAAGCCGATCTTTCAAAGTTTGAAAGCTCTTTTCATACTTATTCGACCACACAAACTTAGCCTTTTTTTGAGTAAACTTAGTCAATAGAGACGCAATAGAAGAGAATCCCTCAACAACCTCCGATAATAACCAGCAAACCCAAGTAAACTTTAGATATCAAAAGGGATCAATGGTCTAGGCCAATTCTTTATGGCTTCGGTCTTCTTGGGATCAACTTTAATACCATCGTTGGACATCACATGACCGAGAAACGCAACTTCCCCCAACCAAAACTCAGACTTGCTAAACTTGGCATACAACTACTTCTCCCTTAAGGTTAGAAGCACCAACCTCAAGTGGCCCATATGCTCCCGCTCATTCGGGGAGTAAATCAAGATATCATCGATAAAGACAACCACAAAGCTATCAAGGAATGGCTTGAACACCCGATTTATGAGATCCATAAACACCGTTGGGGCATTGGTCAAACCAAATAACATCATCACAAATTTAAAGTGCCCATAACGAGTCCAGAAAGTTGTCTTGGGAATATCACACTCCCTTGTCTTCAACTGATAGTAACCCGAACAAAGATCTATCTTTGAGAAATGAGTGGATCCTTGAAGTTCATCAAACTAGTCATCAATTTTGGGAAATGGGTACTTATTCTTAATGGTCACCTTGTTCATTTGTCGATAATCAATGCACATTTGGAGAAACCCATCCTTCTTCCTTACAAACAACACGGGAGTACCCCAAGGTGAAATACTTGGTCTGATATAGCCTTTCTCCAACAAGTCTTTCAACTGATCCTTCAACTCCTTTCGTTCAGCCGGAGCCATACGGTAAGGAGGAATGGAAATAGATTGAGTATCTGGAAGGAGATCTATGGCAAAATTCACTTCTCTATTAGGAGGAATACTGGAAAAGTCCTCGAGAAACACATCGGGAAACTTATTAACCACCAACTGATTCAAGAGAAGGTGACTCAACCTCCACATCTCTAACCCTTACAATATGATAGATTCACCCCTTACAAATCATTCTCCGAGCTTTGAGGTAGGAAATAAACTGACCTTTAACCACGGAATCACTACCCTTTCATTCCAAAACAGGTTCATAAAGAATCTTGAATCTGACTTGCCTAGTCCTAAAATTGACCAAGGCATATGATACATGCAACCAATCCATCCCAAGAATAACATCAAAATCATACATCTCAAGATCTATAAGGTCATCAAGAAAGACTTTATGCAAAACCGAAATAGGGCAACCCCGATACACCTTCCGGACAATAATAGACTCACCCACGGGAGTATAAACTGAATAAGGTTCCCTCAAAGTTTCAGGACTCAAACAAAATTTAATAGCCAACAGAGGAGTCGCAAAAGATAAATTTGCACCTGGATCAAGTAAAGCATAAGCATCAAAATCAAAGACTTTTAATATACCAGTTACAACATCTAGAGCTTCATCCACTTCCTACCGGGCATGAAGAGCATAGAACTTATTGTTTCTGGGAGCACCACTAACTTGAGCTTTTGGCTTCCCCTGACCACCTGGAGCCACTTGATCCCTCTTTGTATTCTTTGGACAGTTGGCAATCTTGTGGTTTATACTTCCACACTCGAAGCAAGCACCCAAAACCTTCTTACATTCACCCAAATGACTTCCCCCACACTGGCCACAATGGGGAGGTCGTGGCACACCCCCAACCTGTGACTTAGAAGGAGGTATCCTATAGTTGGCAAACTTCACATTCAAACCCTAGCATTTTAGGAATCGACCATTTCCACCACTACTCCTGGAGTTGGAGAACCCACCATCAAATCAGGCTCTCTTGGACTCATTTATCCTTTTCTCCTTGAGTTTTTCTCCCTCAATTTGTTCAGCATAATTCAAAACTAGCATGGGGGCATATTTTGAGATCTTGGTGAACTTGAGAGTAGTCCCTCACAGAAATGCTACCTTGCCTGATGTTAATAAATTCAGTCATCTTGGCCTCCCGAAGTTCAAGAGGGAAGAAACAGTCCAAAAAAGCGAACTTGAATTTCTCCCAATAAACCTTAGCATCTGTAACCCTCTCAACCAACCACTAATTATACCACACCTGGGCTACATCCTTCAACGGATAAGTAGCCAATTTAGCCTTATCCTCAGAATTGACACCCATAACAATCAACACTTTCGTGAGCTCATCAATAAACTTTGGGCATCTTCATAAGCCTTCGAACCAAGGAACTCTAGAGGATTCATCCAGGTGAAGTCCCTCACCCAGGAAGTTCGAGTGCTATTATTTGTGGAATTAGTTGGCCGGGCTAGATTATCCATCAGTTGGGCCAACATAGCAACCACATTTTGAAACTCAGCATGAGTCACTTGCTCCTCTACAGGCTCTCGAGGGGCTTGTTCCTCAAAGACCGGGGCCTATTTGGGGAGGGGAGATCTTCGGGGAGGCATCTTCTAAAATAGTAACAAGAACAACAACATTTCAGGAAATCTTATAAAATGGTTCACAACACGACATAAGGAACAGTGAAGTGAGAAAATTCCTAAAACATCATCATAGCCTCTTATTCATAGGTATGGAGTGCATCACACCCATGAGCAAGACTCTAATTGATGCAGTATATTGGATTTCAAGGATCATTTACAAACCTAGGGCTCTGATACTATCTTTGTCATGACTCGAGGGTAGGGCCTAGATGTGACATAGCAAAAGAGAACCCAAAAGTCCTCGATCAAGCCATCTTAGCATCATCGCACACATCATCGGTTCATAAACGCATAGAATAATAAAACAACACATAAGTCTAAGGGATTCTGGGACTTTGGACTCAAGCTATGGGAATTTTTTCGGGAATAGGAAAAACATGAATCACATAACACATGGGGCAAAAGCATATGTGTGAAGGTGTGAAGGTGAACAATTTGGGTGTGAAGGTGAACAATTTGAGTAGTGGTGAAATATTGATACCAAATGGGGCAAAAACATCTTTGAGTGAGAAAGTTAAGGTAAAGCAAGATATGGATCCTTCATTGGTTGAGCTGAAGAAGTTAGTGCTTGATAAGAAGGTAGAAGTATTTTTACTAGGGGGATATGGAGCATTGTGTTATCAAGGATGTGTCACGACCCGGATAGGGAGCCTAGATGTGACATGGCGAAAGAGGACTCAAAGACCCTTGATCAAGCCATCATAGCATCATTACACTCACCATCGGTTCGGAAACGCGAAAGCTAAAGCATGTAGCACATAAGCTCTAAGGGTTTAGGGGCTTGTGACTCAAGCTATGGGGACAATTCGGAAATGGGAGGAACATGCTTGCACATAGCGCATAATCATACATCATACTTAACATTCAAGCCATAATCTTAACATGAGAACATAATCATGAGACGTGCTAAACAACATCATATATATATAGCAAAGATCCAACATACATGCTAGAACGGGATAGAGTAATGATTTGTCCAAACATGCCTCTACATAGAAGAGCGAGGCCTCGACAAGATTTGAGGCTCACCCTCAAGTGTAGAAAGTAAATACAAGAAAATAAAGGTAGATAGATGGTGGCTATTTCCCTTGAATAATAGGGCTTACCACTACAAGTCTTCAATGGAATATCAAGCGTCGTCCGGGAGATGTAATAGTCACCCTCGTCCCCTACATGGTTAGAACATATAGAAAAGAATATGGGTTAGCACAATTAAGCACTAAGTATGCGGGC
>JBCEWC010021132.1:0-10603 GCA_038996855.1 Solanum aculeatissimum | reverse complement strand
GCCCCCATTCTATCTATGTATGTAGAGGTGTACGTTGGACAAGTATTTTGTAAATGAGCTTGACTCTTATTCTATGATTTTATTTTGAAATGGTTTTCCCTTAGTCCCTAATTCCCGTTATTTAATATTGAATGTTCTTTCACGACCAATGAAGTGTGATGATAAGTTTTTAGAGGCTTGTTTGGGGTTCCTTCGGGTTCCTCATTCGCCATGTAACATCTAGGCCCTAGTCTTGGGTCGTGACAAAACATACCAACTAAGCTTAAAATAAGTGAATTACGCATTGATAATGTTTTCAAAATTTCTATGGTTGTTACATCATCTCCCCTTTGGGAACATTCGTCCTTGAATGTGCTAAAACAGGGCTTGAAAAGCTTGAGTTAAACATGAAACATCTCGACATAAATACATAATGCATAATTCATCATTTGAAAATCATAAAGTCATTAAAACTCATGTCAAAACATCATTTAAATCACTTTGTGCACATCTATGCATGCCATCTCCTGAAACTTAAAAGGTAAAGAATTAGGACCATTTGGAGTGGATAGAACCTAATACCTTAAGCTTGAGTAGATTGGAATAGATAGGATATCGCTTCATCATGTCTGACTCCGCTTCCCATGTAAAACCCTCCACACGTTGATTTCTCCAAAACACTTTAACCAAATCCACGTCTTTGTTGAAAAGCCATTTTACTTGCCTATCAAAAATTACAACCATTACCTCTTCATAAGTCAAGTTCTCCTCAACCACAACACCTTCCAAAGGCACATTTGACTTGGGATCACCAACTAACTTCCTCAACATAGACACATGGAACACCGGGTTAATAAAACTTATATCCAAAGATAAACTCAATCTATAAGCCACATTGTCAATCCGCTCAACAGTCTCATATGGCCCGACATACTAGGGACACAATTTCCCTTTTTACCAAAATGCATAATATCCTTTATAGGTGTGTCACGCCCCAAAAGAAGGGGAGGCGTGACTGACACTCGATACCGTCATTGGTCGAGTAAGCTGCTGAACATACTAGCTGACTAGCCTAGGGGCTAAATCATAGGGCAACATAACATCTGAAAACTAAGCCTGGACCATTTAGGTCATGACCTAGACAATAATATATCTTGTACATCAAGATAGGTAAACCAAAATAATAAAGTACTAGCTAGTCGAAAAGGCTGCAATAATAGAGCTACAGTTACACATTATATGTATATATTTCAATCCTATGACTGGAGAATGGAAGGCACCAAAGAACCAACACAAAATAATATATCCATAATAGCCTCTATGAGAATCAATAACACTGCCGGGACAGGGCCCCGACTATACTCAACTATACAATAAAAAGTAAGCATTCAGTGAAAGCTCCAGGAAAAGGTGGAGCTTACCAACTCACAGCTGAATCGGACTCCTAGTGGAGGGGTCAATCAGAATCACTATCTGAACCTGTACGCATGAAATAAAATGCAGCGTCTCTTGGAAGGAGGACGTCAGTACAAATGAACATGTACTGGTATATATGGCAGTAAGTAAAATCATAGATAACTGTAATGAATTTATAGATAACTGTAATAAAAAGGGTAATAGAAATACCACCTGTAACCAAGACTCAGGTAACCTTCCTAGTGATCAAATATGCATGGTATGATCGAGTAATCGCATGTTATGAATACATATATATAGATGCAAATGCATAACATACCCAACCAAATGCTCGCAATGGTGGTCCTTTTTGGGAGCTACCCGACATCATATCTGCCAACCTGTGGCCATCCATATCATATACATATATACAGTTAGTTAGGCAAACAGGCCCCATACCTTCAATTATAGCTTGAAGTCATGCATAACGTACCATGTATGATATGAATGCATATCATAGGCCATAACATAAATTCAGCCAATCTTGGCTCATTGGTATACTTATCCTTATAACATCATACTCACTGTTGTAACATATACATATGGCCGTGGGATCTTACATGTCTTTCAAATAAGTTTGACAACTTAACTCAATATTTAGAATGAGGCCTTAATTCTGAAAATATTCATAAAGGTGCTTCACATAATTCTTACACTTGGTTCTATGTCAATTAGTAAAATAAAACACTAAAAAGAATAAAGTGCATTAGTAGTTTAAATAGAAATGTTATATTGGAGATTATTGGAAATTAACATGTTACATTTTAAGGTCTTCAAATATGATTTTGATAAGAAAACACGACTGATTATGAATATTACATTCCCCTTGTAATTCAACTTTCATTGTAGTGAAACGCCACAAAAAAATAGCAATACCTCAACATATGGACGGACAGTTAAGAAAAACCAACAAATTGATCTATAGATATTGAATGTCTAATTGTGCGTTCAAATGGAAGATCAAACTAATACCATCATGAAAATAATCCAGTTACAACCCCAATGCCTTTCACAGAAGGTCATCCTAGAAACAACATTGTAAAATATCACATTTGAAATTTTGGGAATATCCCAAATTTTGTGCTAAAAGAAGGACCAGAACTTAGCCTTAACATACCTTTCCAACTAACGTTTGAATGCCCGAAGTTCCATCACGAAAGTTATTCCCAACATCCTAAGCTTTGCAATGACTATACGCAGCTTTAAAACACCTACAAACGGTTCATAGATTGACATTAATGACAAGATTTTGTATAAAACGTCTATGCAAGGAAACATCCGTAGAACTTCGTAAAAATGATAGTACAAGAGCCACAAAATGATTACCTAAATAAACTAGATGCAACCATACAATGACCAAAAAGAACAATAATTTTTCAAAGTCCAAAAACAGCCATAAACATAGCTAATAAGAGGGGAAAACAATCGCAAAGCGTAAGGCACGCATTTCTTAACACGCGGGCAAATTTTAAAGGTAAAAATGCGAATAACTTACCTAAATCAGATAGAGACCTGGTGGGAGCTTTCTCTTCAGTTGTTGAACCAATTTGGGATGAAAATGATGCATTTCCAAATTTAAAACATCAAAATAGTCGACATATAGTTAGGCTTGACCCGACCCGGCTCATGACCCAGTTCCCTACTCGGGCAGTCGTGGTAAAACTCTCATAACTCTTTATTGTGAAGTTGGATTGATACGCGGTTTTATGCATTGAAAAATAGACTCTTAGACCTTAAATTTGATAGGTCATGGAACTTCTAACTCCTTATATTTTGGGAGATATGGTCAGATACATTTGACCTAAATTTAAGAAAGATTTCTTAAAGAAGCTTACAGTAACTTTGGTCAAACTTTATCTTGCAACTTCTTTGACTCCGAAACATAACATATGAACTTTGGGATATCAAAATACCCTTAAAAATCCATTATTATCAAATTATGTACTTTAAGTCCAATTTGAGAAGTGAAACTTAATTTAAGTCTTCCAAAAAGGGTGAGGTGCCACTTGGGCAATCTCTCTAATCTCAAATATGCATTTAGAGGATTTCTTTGACTTAAAACTTTAATACCTTGATATTACCACCTATTTGCATCGTTATTATACTTAGGTTCTATCCAGATTCATATATGCCTTATACAACGTGCCATAATATGTATATTATAAAAGACGAGAATCACGGGGTCTCACAAGGTGAAACCTTCACATAAACCCAATCACCTACATGAAATTCAAGGTCTCTCTTCCTAATATCCGAGTAAGAATTTTGGCGACTTTGAGCCATTCTCAACTTTTCTCTAATCAATTTCACTTTTCCATAGCCTCAACCACCAAGTCCGGGCCTATGAATGCATCTCCCAACTCAAATTATCCCAATGGGGATCTACACCTCCTACCATACAAAGCTTCAAACAGAGCAATACCGATGCTAGCATGAAAACTATTATTGTAGGAAAACTGGACAAGCTGTAGATGATTATCTCAATTTCCCTTGAATTCCAATACATAAGCCCTCAACATATCTTCCAAAGTTTGAATCATCTTCTTGGCCTGCCTATTGTTTTAAGGATCAAAAGTGGTGCTCAATTTAACCTTAGTCCCAAGTCCTCTTTGAAATGATCTCCAAAAGTGAGAAGTAAATTGGGTACCACGATCCAATAAAATAGACATAGGCACTCCATGTAGCCTAACCAATTCTCGGATATACAACTTCACATAATCTTTGGCATCGAAGGTAGTATTAACTAGTATAAAGTGAGCCAATTTGATCATTCGACCAATAATAACCCAAATAAAATCAAATTGCTACCGGGTACGGGGTAACACAACCATAAAATTCATATTCACATCTTCCCACTTACAAGTAGGAATCTCAATATCTTGAGCTAAACCACCAGACCTTTGGTGTTCTACCTTCACTTGTTGATAATTCGGGCACTCAGATACAAACTTGGCTATGTTCTTCTTCATGCCATGCCACAAATACACTTCTCTCAAATCCCGATGCATTTTAGTGAATCCTGGATGAATAAAATATCGAGAGTTATGGGCCTCACTCATGATCACCTCCCTATGACCATCAGCGTCTGGAACATGCAACCGATATTGATATCAGAGTACACCATCTCTCCCTCGGGAGAAGTCTTCTATCTTTTTTCGGCAACCAACTTCTTCAACTCAACCAAAGAGGGATCTAAATCTTGTTTTGCCTTGACATCAACAATCACAGAAAACTTAGACCTATTTTGAACTAGAATACCACCATCATCGGAGTCATCCTATCGAATACTCAGCCTAGCCAAACAATGCACATCCTTTACCAACTCCTTCTTTCCTTCATCAACAAGAGACACACTACCCATAGATAGCCTGGTAAGAGCATTGGCTACAACATTCTCCTTGTCGGGATGATATAGAACACTCATGTTATAGTACTTAAGTAGCTCCAACCATCTCCTTTGTATTAGGCTACAATCTCTTTGGGTGAACACACTTATGATCGATGAACACGTCAACATGAACCCCATACAAGTAGCGTCTCCAAATCTTTAAAGAAAATAATACCACCTCCAATTAAGATCATGAGTTTGGTAGATATCACCTTACCATGTTGCATAAGCGCACAACCTAACCCAATCTGAGAAGCATCACAATATACCATAAACACATCTAAGGCATTTAGTAGAGTCAAAATTGGAGACGATGTGAGTTGATCCTTCAAAGTCTGGAAACGTTTCTCACACACATCCGACCACACAAACTTCGTCTTCTTTTGAGTCAACTTAGTCAATGGGATGCAATGGATGAGAAACCCTCAACAAATCTCCGATAATAACCAGCCAACCCAAGGAAACTTTGAATAGCATAAGGAGTCAATGGTCTAGGCCAATTCTTTACCGCTTTAGTCATCTTGGGATCAACCTTAATACCATAACCCAACACCACATAACCAAGAAAAGCCACTTCTCCCAACCAAAACTCATATTTACTAAACTTGGCAAATAATTGTTTCTCCCTCAAAGTCTGAAGAACAAACCTCAAGTGACCCATATGGTCATGCTCACTTCGAGAGTAAATTAGGATATCATCAGTGAAGACAACCACAAAACTATCACGAAATGGCTTGAACACCCGATTCATAAGATCCATAAACACTGATGGAGCATTGGTCAAACCAAATGACATTACCACAAATTAAAAAAATGCCTATACCTAGTTCAGAAGGCTACCTTAGGAATATCACACTCCCTCACCTTCAACTGATGGTAGCCTGAATAAAGATCTATATTTGAGAAATGAGTGGATCCGTGAAGTTGATCATATAAGTTATCGATTCTACGCAACGAGTACTTATTCTTGTTGGTTACCTTGTTCAATTATCGATAGTCAATACACATCTGAAGTGACCCATCCTTCTTCCTTGCAAAATAAATAGGAGCACCCCAAGGTGAAATGCTTGGCCTAATAAAGCCTTTATCCAACAATCCTATCAACTGATCCTTCAACTCTTTAACTCAGTCGGGGCCATACGATAAGGAGAAATGGAAAGAGGTTGAGTATCCGAAAGGAGATCTATGCCAAAATCCACTTTCCTATTGGAAAAATACCAGGAAAATCTTCAGGAAACACATCTAGAAACTCGTTAACCACTAAAACTGACTCAAGAGTAGGTAATTCAGACTCCATATCTCTTACCCTCATAATATGACCGATGCACCCCTTAGAAATCATCTTTCAGGCATTGAGATGGGTAATAAAACAACCTTTAACAACAAAGTCACTACTCTCCTATTCCAAAATAGGCTCAATAGGAATCTAAAATTTAACTTTCTGAATTCTACAATCAATAAAAACATATGAAGCATGCCAGCAATCCATCCCAAGAATAATATCAAAATCAAACATCTCAAGTTCTACAAGATTATCCGAAAGGACTTTATGTAAGAATGAAATAAGGAAACCCCGATAGACTCTTTGAGTAATAATAGACTCACCCATGGGAGTATAAACTGAGTAAGGTTCTCTCAAAATTTCAGCCAACAAAGTAGTCACAAAGTAGTCACAAAAGATAAATTTACACGTGGATCAAACAAAACATAAGCATCAAAATCAAAGACTTTTAATATACCAGTCACTATATACGGAGTCGCATTAACTTCTTGACGAGCAAGGAAGGCACAAAACCTATTCTTTTTGGGAGCATCTCTTGGAGGAACCCTTGGCTGGACCTAACCACCCTGAGCTTCTTGGCCTTGACCCTTCTTAGCAACCTTCGGACAGTCAACAACTCTATGGCCCACATCACCACACCCATAGCAAGCACCCGATCCCCACAAGTACTTCCCAGAATGAATTTTACCACACTTGTCACATCAAGGAGGAAATAGTCCACCTCCAACATGTGCCTTAGGTGGAGGCACTCTAGAATTGGCAAACCTTGCATTCGAACCTTGGCCATATTGAAAGCGACCATTCCCACCACCACTCCTAGAGTTAGAGAACCCACCATCATATCGACCCTTTTTAAATCATTCACCCTCCTCTTCTTGAGCTTTTCTCCCTTAATCTATTCCGCATAATTCATAATCCTAGAAATATCCATATCTCAAATAAGCATATCCGTACTACACTCCTTCACAACCAAATCAGAGATCCCAGAAAAAAACTTATGCATCCTTGCATAGGGATGTACCAATAACATAGGAGCATACTTTGAGAGCTTTGTGAATTTGAGTAAATAGTCCCTCATAATCATGCCACCTTGCTTGAGGTTGATAAAGTCAATCATCTTGGCCTCCCTATGTTCAAGAGGGAAGAAACGATCTAGAAAAGGAAACTTGAACTCTTCCCAATCAACCTTAACATCAACAACCCTCTCAACCAACCATTGATTATACCACAAATGAGCCACATCTTTCAATTGATAAGTATCTAGTTCAACTTTCTCCTCAGAACTCACATCCATAATAGTCAACACCTTAGTGAGATCATCAATAAAGGCTTGGGCATCCTCATCATCTTTTGAACCAAAAGACTCTAGAGGATTCATCCGAGTGAAATCTCTCACCGTAGAGGTTGGAGTGTGACCAAGAGGAGGATTAGTCGGTCGGGCTTGGTTGTTCACCTCTTGATCCAACATAACATAACATTTCAGAATTCACCATAAGTCACTTACTCCCCCATAGGCTCTTGAGGGACTTGCTCCTTATCAACCGGGGCCTATCTAGGGAAAGGGTCTCTTCGTGGAGGCATCTTCTGAAAGAGTGACAAGAACACCATCAAAATCAAGAAATCTTACAAAATGGTTCATAGCACGACAATAAAGGACAATGAAGTGAGACAATTCCTAAAACTTCGCCATAGCCTCTCACTCATCGGAATGATGCATAATACACCCATGAATAAGACTTTACTTGACATGGCATGTTGGACTCCGAGGACCATTTATAAACTTAAAGCTTTGATACCATCTTTGTCATGACCCAAGTGTATGGCCTAGGCGTGACATGAAAAATAAGAACCTAAGAGTCCTCAATCAAGTCACTCGGCATCATATCACACATCATTGGTTTAAAAACCGTAATTAAATAATAAACACAGAGTTCTATGGGATTACGGGACTTTGGACTCAAGTTATGGAGATGTCATCGGGGATGAGAGAAAGAGAGAAAAACAATACCAATGATATAAATTTCTAATATGTAAGGTCTATGAATAATCTCATAAAAGGAAGTGTAATAAAGCATCAATACGCATTCATACCATTCAATACACATTCATACCATACTAAAAAGAATCTTCTTATAGAAATAGAACAACAAATCAAGAGCTTCGAGCCAATAAAGACTGAGAAGATTGACTCAAGAACCAATTTCATTCTTCCAACTTTGAAAGTACCGATAGATACTATCATATAAAAAGAAGAGGTGGTCTGACTAACTCAATGAAGTGAATTTTTCAAAAACATGATAAGAAAAATGAGAAAAATAGAGTTTTTGAAAAGAAAAAGAAATCCATTTTATCATTTAGACCAAAAAAATATTATGATTCTTAAGAACTCAATAGGCCATTCCCCTTCGGGTAAATGACTTAACCAATCTAGTTGTTCACATTCAACTATGGAAATTCTTGTTAAGAGTTGAAACCAAGAGTTCAGAGCGGCCAAGCAGAATCCTAGTTTCTAAAAGTACTCATTCCAGAAGGATTCATTAGCTAATCTTTCTACGCTTAGATCTCTCTTCTCTTATTCTATATTTCAAGGTCAAGGGAATCAGGGCATAGAGGGTTTTTATCCCTTAAAAAGCCTTTTCCCGTTGCTCGAAGCAACCACAAGCTCTAACTTAAAGTAGGTATAGAACCACTGAGGTTGCATTTGCATGAATCACATAGCATTTAGTAAATAAGCTCTAAGGGGCGGGTAAGTATGACTCACGCTATGGGGACAAAAGAGGCTTGAGACTTTCCACATAAGCACATTCTCATTAAACATATCATCATAGCAAAAGAATAATCATCACATCCATACATAGTGCTTAATCATAGCATCTCAAGCATACACATAACATACTCGTACGAAGAAATCCATAGTGTCCAAGAATGCCTCTAGTCTAGATTAGGGCGGGAGCCAAGACATGTCCTGTGCTCACCTTTAAGACTCTACTCGACTGGGCTTTTACACATGTGAGACATATGAACCTGAGGCTTTGATACCAAATTGTCACGATTCAAAATTTGGGTGTGATGGAACTCACCTATCCCACCAAGGCGAGTCAACCCAATACCAAACAACATAAAAATAACAACAGAAACAGAAGATAATAGTCCAATAATATAAATAAGCAAAAGAAAGCACAATACAACTATCCCAAGAGCTGGTGTCACATGTAGAAGCCTCTAAATATTTAATACTCAAAATAAATATAACTCATAAATGTCTAGTCCTCAAATAGAACAAAACATAGGATGAAAACCTCAAAGGCCTACTAAAGACATGAGCAACTACCTAAAAAAAATTCAAAAGCTTGAATCCATAAGTGAGAAATCTAGCAAGATGGACTGGGCTCGTAACCTACAAAAACGTAGCAAGGAGGCATGTAACAACCCGAAAATTTTTGAAACTCCTTATGGTTGATATATTATGAAGTTATACTAGTCATGGTTGAAATTTGGTAGCCATGTGTTGATATTAAGTGGCCGAATGCAAAACGGATCATTTTGGGGTCTAGAGGGGCCGTTTGGACAGTGCGATTCGCAGAAGCATAACCTTTGGTGTGATTTGAATCATGTGGCCTACTACATATCAAATTGAAGATATTTGAATTATCTTTGGAACGCAACTTGCATCACTCAATTCCGAGTTCGTATGAAAACGGTATGGACAAAATAGTGGGACTGCCTGAAATTTGAAAGATAGTGGAAACTTGACCAAGGGACCTTAAGCGGTCCGTTTGAGCCTAAACGGCTCGTGTACTGTCCCGTCAAAAGGGACAGTAGCTAGGACAAGCCAGGTATGTGTTTAGGGGACTAATTATGGGTTCACGGGACACTTACACGGCCCGTCAATCTTCAAACGGTCCGTTAAAATGCTCGTCAAGTGTTCCAGAAAGTCCTCCTTTTAGACTGCTGCAACTTTGAGAAGCCATACCTTTTAGCCCACAATAATCTGTGTGAGGCACTATATATCAAATGACATCTCTTTGAGTTAGCTTTGCAACGGAATTAGTTTCACCTAATTCCGAGCTCGTATGAGCGAGTTATGATCATTTTCGTGAGACTACTCGAAACTGGAATTTTGCCTCGGAAAATTCAAGTCAAGTCAAACGGACCATCAAACGGTCCGTGAGACTTTTGACGGCCCGTGAAAAGTTCCTTTAAACATCACGGTGAGCTTATTTTGGCTCGGAGTTGGATATTTGGCTAAGGCAAGTGAGATGGAGCACTTAAACGAACCGTTAAAAGTGAAACGGGCTGTTTGGCCCTCCGTTTGACCCTCTGTGCCGAAATTTTTGTCCGTTTTATTGATGGTATTTTTGTAATTTGGTAACCCCTAAGCCTCTTTTAAGTCCCCTAAGGCCCCAAAAACCTTAAGAACTGATCATTAACCGTATATCTTATTTAAAAACGCTCTCAAACTTCTTCAAATCCTCTCAAGCTCCAAGAACACCATTGTT
>JBCEWC010021131.1:0-10604 GCA_038996855.1 Solanum aculeatissimum | reverse complement strand
TGTATATCTTTGTGAGGGTGTGCCCACCACCCTGTGGGATGTAAGTTTCCAATTCATCATCCTTTGGATGATGAATTATTTGTGAATTCAAAGTTTCCCTTATCTAAAAAAAAATGTGGACTTGGTTTCAAAAAGCCCAATATATCAAAGAAGCTCAAATCATCAAAAGAAAATCCAAGCGGCTCAAGAAGTCCAAGTTTGTAGAATCCTTTATAGAATAGGACATTTTCTTTTTTCGTTCAAACTGTAGAGCTTTTTCTTGCTTCTTTTTCTATGTCCGTTTATTGTTTCTTTCCATCAAGGGGCTTCTTATTTCCTTTCCTTGGTAGGTTTCTAATTTAGTTTTAGTGTAGAGCAAAGATTCTTCTTTCATTTTAGAATAAGGAATTTGATCGTCAAAATAGAGACTGTAGGGCCTACATATATGATTCTCATGCCATGTGTATTCAAAATTCATGTATTTTGCTACAACTACTGTTTGCAGTTTTACTTTATTCCTTCTTCTTTATCCTTGCCTTTTATTCCAAGTAAAGTAGTGATAATTTTATCTTATTCTCAATTGCGTGTAGTGCTTCTTTATCACGTTAATTGATCACAGATGATGACTTTTGAAACTATAATACTTAGATATTCTTCAGAAGAATACACCCATCCCATTTGCAAGTTTGCCCATTTTGACATTTAGATTTGGACGATGTTTCAAGTTGTTTTGAAGTTGGTACTTGCCTGTTTTGAATAAGTAAATTTGGTAATGCAGAATCTCATCTTTCACTGTTTTTGAATCACTTGATTTTGAGTTCTACAGCTTTAAATATGTTCGTTTACTGAAAAATCAGGTCATAATATCATTGTTTCCGCATCAAGATTTTGATGTTGGTCGGCTTTTTCCTTGTTAACTCAAAGAATCACATCGATTAGTGCAACTATATGGTACCATGCTCTCGATTTTATATTAGTTTTAATTCTGCCAGTAGAAAATTCGGTATTTAGGTAATTTATTTGTTTACTAATGTTCCTTATTTTCAATAGCCTCAAGTCCTCAGCCTTTTATATTATAATTTTTTTGTTATCCCCTCTCTTTTCACGGGCATTTAAATCACCCATATTTTTGTTGTCCGTTTCATATATTTTTTTTCCCCCTGTTAAATGTACGAATTAATGACTCTCTTTCTTCACTGTCCTAATGTTGATTAAGATAATGACTGTTTTTCGGTTCTAGAGTATTCCAAAATATGAGTGCAGTTTAGTGCATTTGTCTGCAGCCTATGTTAGATGTGCCAATATATGGGAGAATTGCAACACTGGAGCTTTTCCGTCCTCACGTGAGTTGACATCTTTTCATTTTGTAGCTCATTTTTATCCTTCAAAATATGCTGGACACAAGAAAAATAATTCTTCTATACATGTCAGTTTTTCATGTTCCCTGGATATCCTGGCAGGGTGAAACACAAGATCTTCTCTTCATCGCAACGGAGCGTTATAAATTCTGTGTTCTTCAATGGGATACTGAGGCATCTGAAGTAATAACAAGGTCAGCCTGCGAAACTACAGTGCCTAATTTTTACATAGAAGTTTATTTTCATAAAAGTAGATCTGACAATCCATTGCGTAGATTTACGGTTTCAGATTTAAAACATATGTATATAGAACGATATGCTCCTACTAATCAAATAAAAAAGAAAAAGAATAGTCTCAACTTGCTTGGGATTGAGCTTATTTATACTGTAATCTGGGGTGGAGCTACAATATAATAGGGGGTTTGGAGAACCCAGTAACTTTTGCGTAGACATTTTGTTTATATTCGAAAAGCTAGTAAGTATACATATTATTTAACCTGTGAATCCACATACAAAAATTACTGGATGGTTCAGTGGTAAGAAATGCTTACAAAAGCCTTCTGTATGATATGCTATGGGTTTGAAACCCACTAGCTTCGTTTTTTTTCCTTTTTAGTTGTATGATTTGTTCTCTTTCTAAAAGAAACATAAACTTGTATCATTTTTTCCTTTGTTGCGTGAGTTTTTCCTTTACATATCTGTACACATTTTCTTCTCAATTGTTTTCTTCAGAAACCAAAACGTAATATTAACAATTGAATAAAGCAAACAACACATTTTCTTTTCTCTAAAAGAAAAAGAAATTATTATTTCTTTGCACTATTTCACAAATACAATTCGAATATCATATTTTCAACTAAGTTGCACGGACTCTTAGATTTCGACGCCACACTCATGTCTGATTTTCCAAATATACATTATTTTGGAGGATCCAACCATAGCCATTTACACTTTTGAAGAGTTCGAGTGGCACATCTTTTCAAAGAAAAGATAGATAGAGTTCATTACTTTTTAAATAATATAATTATATTATAAATAATAAAAAAAGAGACGAAAATATTTTCCTTCATACCAAAATACACCCTAAAAAGATAAAAAGAACATGAAAAAATGTTTGTAATATAGGAAGGAATATTATATTGCATAGAAATCTATTTATCCTATATTTGTTGGTTTATCCATTTTTTTTATCCGTATCAAATATGATGGGTTGGATATTTCATCCTTTTTCACCTGACTCATATTCGACCCGCCCATATCCAACTCGACGGCTCGTTTTGCCACCCTATTTAAACCCATAAGCGTCATCTAACTCCAGCTCCGACTGTAATGAATGAATCTTAATGCCGTGTACTTCATCTTTATAGCTATTTTATCGGAGTCTTGATAGTTTGTTTGGTCTCTGCAAGAACTTCCTCTAAAGTTGGCCATGAAAATGTCATTGTTTATTCACAACATCTTCTTTCAAGACAAAATGGTATGGCCTTTATGTGCCTTATGTTTTGCCAGTTGCTGAAGGCTTTCTTTTCTTTTCTTTTCTCCTAGCAGAATGTCTGCCTATCATTTTCTGACCTCGATGTCTCTGTAGTTGGTGGATATATTTTGTTTCTCAAACTCAAAACTTCCCCTCTTTTGGTGTTCTCATATGTAGAGCAATGGGAGATGTGTCAGATCGAATAGGCCGTCCCACGGATAATGGTCAGGTATTATATTTTCAAGATGCCCTTAAATATTATTGTAATTTGGAGGAATAAACTGATATTATGGTTTTTTTTAAAATTTCTCATCCGGTCAATGGGATTCTATATTTTATTTAATATCCTGTTTTACATTTGCTTCTTGCCCTTTTCCTCTCTTTTGCTAGATTGGCATAATTGATCCAGACTGCAGATTGATTGGGCTGCATCTTTATGATGGACTATTTAAGGTACCATATTACAAGACTCAAAAAATTGGCTTCTTGGTCTTCGTTTCATATGTTTACTGAATCAGCTTTTGTGGTGGTTTCTTTATGTTTGCAAAGATTCACATGGACTTTCATTGTCAACAGGTTATTCCATTTGATAACAAAGGCCAACTGAAGGAAGCTTTTAACATCAGGTACCGTTGGATCTTTACAAGATTATGAAGATAGCTTATCTGCAATTTCCTCCTAAAATTAAGTAATGTCCCCTATTTGTTGCTAAATATTTTCTAGCCCATCTGCCAGTTTGCTTTTCTTGCCTAGACCATTTCATCTACTCTTGTATCGACCCGCTAATAGCTAAATGCTCCTTTCTATCATTAAATACATTATAATGGATGATGCCTGTGTGATTGATACGAGTATGCATGGATCATGCATTTCTGGGAGCAAACAAAGAAAGTAGAACAATAGTGAATCAGTTTTAAAACATGAGATCAATTCTTAGTTGGTTAGTCTAAATCATAGGAGATGAGGGTTTTAAGTTCTGGAAGAGACAAAAATAGGTGAGTTTTGCACCCAAAGGTGTGGCCTAGTGGTTACTGTAGTTGGAGGAGAACCATGAGGTCTCATGTTCAAATCCTATTGGAGGAGAAAAAACACCGGGTGATTTCTTCCCATCTTCCTAAGCTTTGGTGGTCAAAGTTACTCGGTACCTGGCTGGTAGCATACTAGTTGGTATAAGGTGGAATAGTTGAAGTGCACACAAATTTTCCCATACACCACCGTCAACAAAAAGCTGATTTCTTCTATTTTGCCTCAGCCTTGTTTGGCAAAGTTATCCTGTGGTAGCCTGGTACTTTCTTGGTGGGAAGTAGAAGGTATAAAGGGATAGTTAAGGTGAGCATGAGTTTGCCTGATCATAGGTATCAAAATGATTTCCTGGTCATGACCTCAGCAAGTCATGGTGATCTTCCTTCTTGTATGTGCTGTTATTCCAAAATTCATTTGTCTTTATTCTGTGACCTTATTAACTTGATGTAGATAAAAACTTTATGAAGGATTTCTGGAACGCTGTTTTTCATTTTCTGGATATTTATACTTTCTCTGTCCTTAAGTTTTTCCACTTGGTATGTTGTTGTTGTTGTTCTGTCCTTAAGTTTTCTTAACTAAGAAAGTAACATTCTTTCTGGACTGTATCATTTCCTATGGTTTAGTCTTGGACAGGCCTATAAATACTCATGATGTGGCCTCATTTTTGTGTTTCAACTTACCTACATGTCTCTTGCTTGTGGTTGTTTATCTGAATTATGCTCCTAAGAAGTGTATCCTACACTTTTTGTAGGAGGATTGCTGAATAAGTCTGAATCTGTTTCAGCAGTGAATCTCATTTTGTTTTTGATGGGAGCTATTCTTCTTTTACTGATAGTTCATTTTTTTCTTTCAGGCTTGAGGAACTTCAAGTTTTAGATATTAAATTCTTATATGGTTGCCCAAAGCCTACAATTGTTGTTCTATATCAGGTCTGTGATCCTAAAAATGATGTTGCCATAATGTGCAATTTACCATTTCCATTCTTTCTAATTATGGTGAAAAATTGTTCATTTCATCCTGGGAAATTTGATTGGTGCCTTAAGAGTCTTGGATTTATGTAGCACTTACTTATAGAATGAAGTTGTGCACTTCGTTTTAATAAAAAATATGGAGGGGGAGGGGGTCTGAACCCATCAAAGAGCTCATTTGCACAATTGCCATGGTGTTATCTTCTTTCTGTTTAAATTGCTTCATTCTGATGCTAGTTCTGGACCTTTTATGTTTGATTGGCAGGACAATAAGGATGCCCGACATGTCAAAACATATGAGGTGTCCTTGAAAGATAAAGATTTTATTGAAGGACCATGGGCTCAGAATAATCTTGATAATGGAGCTTCTTTGTTAATACCTGTACCTCCACCACTGTGTGGTGTATTGATTATTGGAGAAGAAACCATCGTTTATTGCAGTGCTTCAGCTTTTAAGGCTATCCCAATTAGACCTGTAAGCACATGTACAACTTGCTAATGTTCTTCGTTGTACTATCACTTCCACCAGCCTCTTTTTGGCTTGAATAAGCCTTTTAGAAAGCTTTAAACTAGATGTTGTCATTGATGCCGTTAATTGAATATATGAATAAGATATTGTCTTACAAATGCTTCATTTGTTCTTTCAAGTCTATCACAAGAGCATATGGGCGGGTTGATGCTGATGGTTCTCGATATTTGCTTGGGGATCATAATGGGCTTCTTCACCTACTTGTAATCACTCATGAAAAGGAGAAGTGCGTCACTATTTTCTAGACTGTCATTTCTACTATTGCTGAGTCGCTGGATTGAAATTCTCTCTTGTACCTTTGCGTGGTTGCTGGAATTAAAATGTTTAATGTGGATTATTAATCTGTTTTTCCAGAGTTACCGGACTCAAAATTGAGCTACTGGGAGAAACTTCTATTGCATCAACCATATCATACCTAGACAATGCTTTTGTCTTCATTGGCTCAAGCTACGGAGATTCACAGGTTTTTTAGACTGTTGATTTAAAATTTAAGCTAATTTGAAATTTTATACCTAACCTAAGTGCGTTTGCTTGTTGCTTCTTGTGATTATGAAAAGGAATATGTACCTTTTGCTATTTAACATTTTCTCCGAATTGCATTATAATTATGGTTTTCAGGGAGATAGGCATCATGAAACAACTACCATTCCCCAATCCCAAGCTAGTTACGGTTGGCCTTGTAAATCATCACTGCCCATTTTGTTCAATTTATACACCTCAACCAATATTAAATGAGTTAGGTCCTTTTAACCCTAGAAGCTTTCTAGATTTCTACTAGCATAAAACTCCACAACATGAGTAAAACTGCTTCTAGCAAATGTTGGATAAATGTGATCCCGACTAGTTAATATCGCGTATATAAACATTTTTCTGCCATTGTGCTAGGTTGTCACTAAGTCTATGAAATCTAAAGATGGTAGATCTTTCTTAAGTGGGTGTTTATATTGGCTTATTTTTATTAGCTTTTGGCTTTTAAACACTTCTTTCGTTTTGGAAGTGTTTGGTTAACACAAAAAATGCTTCTAAGCACTTCCTTAAAGTAGAAAAATAGCTCATAAAAAAGCCAAAAGTTGGGGGTTCCCAACTTATGGCTTTTGGCTTTAACTTTATTACCACATAAAAAAAGCCAATCCAAACAACCCCTTAACAATTTCCTTCTATCGTGCTTTATTTTTTGCTAAGTTTGCATGTATACCGATTTACCACTAATCTGAGATTCAATAGGACATACTTGATTACCGATTGACATATAGAATTTGCTAATAGAAGTATATCTGATTTTTCTGTAATTGAACTGTTTAATCTCAAAAAACAAACAAACTATAAATAGGAATGTTAAACTCCTCTCATTAGATGGAGGGGCATTGAAAAATGAAGTTGCTATAGATTTTATATTAGTCTTCATCTTTTATGAAGCATTTTGCTTGTCAATTAACTGGCTCAAATACATTGTGATGTCAAAGTTGTAGTATTACCCTATATACTAAACCAAATGGTTTGATGTGTTTCTTATTTATCTTTGATGCACTTGCTGTGGTTTCATGTTTACTTAACACCACTAAGTCGGATTTTGTAAGAGGTCAGAATGGTTGTAATAGATATTTGGTGATGAGAAGATTATTTATACCTTGATCTGACTCATAGGAATTTTGTTTCTCACTGTATTATCACTGCAATTTTTATTAAAGTATTATGAGTCGTCGGTTATGTGAGTGCATCTTGGTAAAATAAGTTTGTTTTTAGAGCTTTCTTATCGTAGTTCTCCATAGAGTAGCCTTTGATTCATTGGAGCTTTGAGGTTGTGAATTTCAGTTGCCTATTTCCATTGGTGCTTCATATTACATAGTTCCACTAATATTTTTGAATTCACATTCAGCTTGTAAAGCTCAATCTCCAGCCGGACAACAAAGGTTCTTATGTGGAAGTTCTGGAGCGATATGTCAATTTGGGACCAATTGTGGACTTCTGTGTTGTTGATCTGGAGAGGCAAGGTCAAGGTCAGGTTGTGACTTGCTCTGGAGCCTATAAGGATGGATCGCTTCGTATTGTTCGAAATGGAATTGGCATTAATGAACAGGTCTTGTCATTTAATTATTTTTGAGGGAATTCTTATTATGTATTCATATTGCTATAATAACTTTATCTATGTGTCATGCTCTTCTGTAGGCGTCTGTGGAACTACAAGGGATCAAAGGAATGTGGTCCCTTAGATCTGCTTCTGATGATCCGTATGACACATTCTTGGTTGTTAGCTTCATTAGTGAGACACGCATTTTGGCTATGAACCTTGAGGATGAGCTGGAAGAAACTGAGATAGAAGGCTTCAATTCTCAAGTCCAGACCTTGTTTTGTCATGATGCTGTATACAACCAGCTTGTTCAGGTATGCCCTGCGTTGTCTGAGTGCAAGTAGTATTCGTAATTTCAGTCTTATCGGCTAGATGTTTGTTTGCAAGTGTTTAGTGTATGCCATTCTAATTGTAAGAGAATAAAAGTGTAACACATAAATAGAACTGGATTTTTTGATTCTGTCTCCTTGACTCTCCCACTGGGTGGATGATGACAACATGGAATAATCAGCTATTCACTATTACTGATGAAACATTCTGCCAAATGAGAAAGGATTGGCAAGCTGTTTTAGGAGCTAAATGGACTTGGTATGACAAAATTTGAAGGAACGGAATTAAATAAAAAAGAAGATAGGCTCGTTCACACTGACAATGGGTAGCATTGACTTATCCTACCACTGGTTGCACTTTTGAGGTCTTTATGGTTTTCAAAACAATCCTGCAGATAGGATTCTAGTCTACCTCTAGGTAATGAGTATGAGACACATTTATGATTAGATCAAAATTGCGATTTGATAATATAGATCTGCTTGGGGAGTTATATACTCTAGGGTCTATATGGAATTGGTATGTTTGGACCTTTTCTCTTAGGATTGTTTGGTGTTATTTTTCAAAGATGAAATGCTCAGAAGTGGAGTACAAAATCTCTATATATTTTAAGTAGCCATCTGCAGGAAGATGGTTTCTTCTCCATACAGGTATAGTTTAAACAAAAGGTCTGTTGTAAAAGTGGTACCTCTGGTCTTTTAATAAGGTAAACTGGTCATTCCTTATCTCAATCCTAAGGAAGATGGAGTTTGAAGAAAGGTGGATAAGATGGACCAAATACAGCTTCTCCACAGTAAAGTATTCTGTGCAGGTAAATAGAAGTCCTATGGACTTTTTCTCTGTCATGAGAGGCATCAGACAAGGTGATCCCCTATCACCGTTCTTATTTATTTTGGCTATGGAGGGGTAAAGTAGGATGTTAGAAAAGGCCAAACAATTACATTAGCTAGAAGGATTTATAGTGGGCAATGGTTCTGGTCTAATAGTCTCTATATCACATCTCTTGTTTGCGGACGGCACACTAATCTTCTGTGAAGCTGAGAAATTCCAAGTGTAGTACCTTAACCTCACTCTTATGCTTTTTGAAGCCATGTCAGGTCTCCACATTAACATGTCTAAAAGTATTATACAGCCTGTTAATGAGGTCCCTGACTTGGAGAATTTGGCAGACATCATGTGTTGCTCAATTGGTTCTTTTCCAACTAACTATTTAGGGTTATTGCTGGGTGCTAGTTACAAATTAGTTGGGGCTTGGAGTGTTATTGTGGAAAAGTTCGAAAGAAGATTGGCTTCCTGACAGAAGCAATATCTCTCACTAGGGGACAGGCTAACACTCATCAATAGTATCTTGGTTAGTTTTCTCACCTATTTTATGTCCCTCTTCCGTATGCCAGTTAACTTGCAAAAACATCTTGACAAGATTAGGAGAAACTTCCTTTGGGAAGAAAATAGTAAGGATCACAAATTCCACCTTGAGAAATGGACCAAAGTCACCACGCCAAAGCAGTTTGGAGGCCTAGGGATTAAAGACTTGCCATTACATAACAAGTCTATGCTAAGGAAATGGCACTGGAGGTACAATCAGAAGACGACTAGTCTTTGGAAGGAGGTGGTCCAAGCAATGTTTGGTAGCACTCGTCACTGGTGCTCTAATGAAGTCACAATCCCTTATGGCACAGGGGTCTGGAAGGCTATATGGAAGTTGTGGGAGTTCTATAGTAATATTACTCTCACGGTGGGAAGTAGGGAGCACGTCCAGATTTGGAAAGACCCTTGGCTGGGAAAGATCCCTCTTATGAATGTATTTCCAAGAATATTTAAGATTGCCTCCAATCCCGGACTCAACCATCTCTCAGTGTTGGGAGGATAATGTTTGGAATTCGACTCTGAGGAGAAATCTAAATGTCTGGGGAGTTGGAAGAATTTATGGCCGTCATGGTCATCATCCAGACCATCTCAGTCCAGAACCAAATCAAGGATAGACCCACTTGGGGAAGTAACAGGGATGGCTCCTATTTGATCTAAGACCGCTACTTGCATCTAAGCTCAAGAAAGAACCTTGTTGATCTGTGGCCCTGGAAACTTATCTGGAGAGCTAAGATGCCTCCAAAAGTCATCTGTTTCAGCTGGGTCAGTCTTAATGTTTCTTGCTTAACTCAGGATAATCTGATGAGGAGGAAGTTCCATTTAGCCAACAGATGCTACATGTGCTTGTGCAACCCAGAATCTATCAATCACCTGTTTCTTCATTATACTGTTGCCACAAACCTTTGGAACATGTTCTTTTCTCTCTTTGGACTGAATTGGGCCATGCCAGGCTCTTTGAGAGAGGCTTTTGTGTGTTTGAGCTCCTGGAAAGTTGCGAAGTCCATCCAAAAAGATATGGTCTTTGGTTACTGCTTGTATTTTGTGGTGCTTACAGATAGCGAGGACCAAAAGGTGTTTTGATGGCATCCCAATTCCTCTCTTAAGGCTAGTTGTTTGACTAGTCTTTTTAGTTGGGTCGGCCACTCTGTAATTACTGTTGAATCTTTCCTAGAATTTATCAGCTCTAGAGATGTATGTTGATTGCTGTGATAGGTTTTTTTGCCTTCTGGGAGCTGATAATCTCTTGGTAATGCTTGCATCTTCTTGATGCTTTTTTGTTAATGATATCTTTCTTATTTCATCAAAAAAAAAAAAAAAAGAAGAGAAAAGTCTGTCGTTGATTACATTTTTCTTTTTTGAATGATAACTTTCCTATTATATATATATCCACAAAGTATACTACTTTAAAGTAGTCCCTGTCAAAAACAAACTATATCAGAATGCACTCTATCTGAGCTTTTTGTCACAGATGGTCAATTACATCAAAAAGATCTTCTGCCTGACCTAAAAT
>JBCEWC010021130.1:0-10604 GCA_038996855.1 Solanum aculeatissimum | reverse complement strand
CTTCAACAATGGTGTTCTTGGTGCTTGAGAGAATTTGATGAAGTTTAAAAGTGTTAAAAATATATGAATGAGGTTTATGTTTATGTCCAATAGGTTTAAGGGACTTTAGGAAGCCTAAAAAGGGCCTAGCGATTAACCAAATTACAACTTAACCCTTAATGAAGCAGAAATATCAATGAACCCAAGGCCAAACGGTGGCCCAAACGGCCAATTCAACCTCTCACGGTCCGTATAGATGCTCCATCAGCCTTTCCTTAGTCAAATAAGCAGCCCACAACTTGGCCAAGGCTCTGTCCAACTTGATGGACCACCAAACGGTCTGTTTGAGGTCTCACGAACCGTGGGGTGGTCTGTGGACCCTAACTTAGTTTTTGGGGTGGGTCCTGGACACCCCTAGATCTTTGTACCAACTCACGGAACCCCACACTGACCGGGACAAGTTTCACTGTCTGTCTCCCATGCCTTGGGCTATTTTCAAGGCCCCTTTCCAGTGTCTTCCGAATTTTAGGCAGTCTCACTCTTTGGGCCATAACTTTCTCATACGAACTTGGAATTGAGTGAAACCAGTTGTTTTGCAAAGATAATTCAAAGAGATTCAATTTGATATGTAGTATCTAACATGGTTTTAACCCAAATCAAAATTTATGGTTCTGTGAAGTTCACTGTCCAAACGGACCCTCTAGGCCCCAAAATGACTCATTTTGCGTTCAGCTACTTAAACTCAACCCGTGGCTAAGACATTTAAACCACGAACAATATAAAACCATACATGACCAACCATAAGAGGTTTCAAAAATTTTCGGGTCGTTACAGAAGGCTTGCCCCATGTTTTAGATTATGAATTTTGAACCTATGCATGTTATGAACCACAAAGATGATTAGTTTTAAGACAAATTTTATGATATTAAATTTGGGTTGCTTTATACTACATTCATGGGTTGATTGGTTTGATTCTTCAAGTGACATGGATTTACATTCTTCATGAGTATGTTATTAAAATGTATAATTTTGAATATATGTGCATTCACCCACTATATTTGACTAAAGTTACATGAAAAAGGTTATTGCATGATTTATAAGTCAAGCATGAAATTATGATTACGTGGACTCCTAAGAATGTTTAAACTCATGAAAAGTTCTTATGATGTACAAGAAAATGTTGATTCCTTATGTATTCTACCCTCTTGAGAATGGATATTTCCCACATGAAGGGGTCAAGTATGATAAGTGTTATACCCTTATGTACTCATCAATGTCCACATGAATGGGTCAAGTTTACGAATATTCCACCCTCTTATGTAAAGTTATGCCACTAGATAAAGCGTGAGTCCTACTTACCCACCCCTTAGACATTACTTACTATGTGACTCATGAAAATCCTCTTCCCTATGCATCCCCAAAGCTTGAGTCCAAATTCCCACTTCCCCTAGAATTTATTTGTTAATTGTTATTCTTTGATTTAACTTTCCACAACCAAGGATGTGCCAATGATATGTAAGAGGCTAGTTTGGCATGGCCACGGGTCTCCTATTCATCGTGTCAGATCTAGGCCCTTGGCTTGGGTCGTGACAAAGGAACAGTTGAGGGATTTGTTAGAGAAGGGGTTCATTAGGCCTAGTTGGTCTTCGTAGGGTGCTCTGGTGTTATATGTGAGAAAGAAGGAAGATTTGCTTCGTATATTTATTGATTACAGGTAACTTAATAATGTCACCATCAAGAACAAGTATCCCCTTCCGAGAATAGATTATTTGTTTGATCAGTTCCAAGGGGCTACCCACTTCTCCAAGGTTGACATGACATCAGGGTATTACCAACTGAGGGTGAGCGAAAGCGACATTCTTAAGAGTGCATTCCAGACTAGGTATGGCCATTTTGAGTTCGTGGTGATGTTATTTGGCCTCAATAATGCTCTGGCAATCTTTATGGACCTCATGAATAGAGTGTTCAAGCGCTTATCTACTCTTGAGGTGAGCAAGAGCACATGGAACACTTGAGAATAATATTACAAACCTTGAGGGAATAGAAGCTTTATGCAAAGTTTTACAAATGCGAGTTTTGGCTAGATGAGGTTGCCTTACTTGGCCATATGGTGTCCCGCGATTGTATAAAGATTAATCCTTTAGAAGATTGAGGGAGTGAGAAATTGTCTAAGATAATTGACTCCTAGTGACATAAGGATTTTCTCGGGCCTAGCCGATTATTATAGAAGGTTTGTACATGGCTTATCCACTATTTCCTCCCTACTTACAAAGTTGACTCAAAAGAAATTTAAGTTTGTGTGGATGAATAAGTGCAAGAGGAGCTTTAAACTTTATAGGATTGATTGGCTTTGTGCTAATATTTACATTATCGGAAGATAATGATGGGTTCAACGTGTACTGTGATGTAGCTAGAACTGGGTTGGGTTGTATGCTAATGTAGAATAGAAAGATTATTGTATATGCTTTGAGGCAATTGAAAGTGCATGAGAAGAATTACCTGACTCATGATCTCAAGCTTGCAGCGGTGGTGTTTGCCTTGAAGATTTTGTGACATTACTTATATGGAGTTCATGTAGATGTGTTCACCATCCACAAAGGTTTCTAATATGTGTTCACCTAAAGGGATCTAAATTTGATGCAAAAGAAATGGTTCGAGTTACTCAAGGACTATGACATGAATGTGAAATGTCATCCCAGAAAAGACAATATGGTAGTCGACGCCATCAAGAGAGTTTCCATAGGAAGTATGTCTCGCATTGAAAATGATATAAAAAGGTAGTTTGCTAAAGATGTTCTTAGTCTAGCTATATTAGGAGTGAAGTTGAATGAGATCTAAAATGGTGGTGCAATGCTTCTACATCGGTCCGCATCTTCTTTGGTTGATGAGGTTAAGGCCAAGAAAGACCATGATCCCACCTTGGTTAAGTTGAAAACCTTAGTAAGAGATAGAAAAGTAGAAGTCTTCTCACAAAAGGGAGATGGTGTGCTCTGAAATCAAGAGAGATTATGTGTGCCTAATGACGGTGAGTAGAAAACGTTGGTCATACAAGAATCTTATAACCCTTTATATTCCATCCACCCCAACACTACAAATATGTATATATACTTGAGGGAGATTTATTAGTGGAATGTAATGAAGAGGGACATTGCCCAATTCTTGTCCAAGTGTGCTAATTTTCAACAAGTCAAAGTTGAACATCAAAGGTTGGGGGCCCTAGTTCAAGACATTGTTATTCCCACTTAGAAGTGGTAAGAAATCAACATGGACTTTGTAGTTGGGTTGCCAAAGACCAATAAGAAGTTTTACTCCATATGGGTGATAGTTGATCGCATGACAAAATTGGCTCATTTCTTACCGGTTAATATTACATTCAATGTCGAGGATTATGCCTTTCTGTATATTCAAGAGTTACCGAGGTTACATGGTATTTCATTATCCATCATATCGGATCGTGGAGGTCAATTCACTTCTCACTTTTGGAGGTCCTTTCAAAAGGGACTTGACACTAGAGGGAAGTTGAGTATTGCTTTTCATCCCTAAACCGACGGACAAGCTGAAAGGACTATTCATACATTGGAAAATATGTTGAGATGTTGTATGTTATGGTTTAAGGGGATTTTGGATGAGTATTTTTTGCTTATCGAGTTTTTCTACAACAGTAGCTTTCATGCAAGTATTGGGATGACACCATTAAAATCATTGTATGGTAGAGGGTGTAGATCACTCAGTGAGTGGTTCGAAATTTCTGAAGTGGCATTAGTAAGACCAGAATTGGTGATGAATTATATGGATAGAATAAAAAGGATAAGGGAGAAATTGAGAGCAACCCAAAGTCGCCAAAAGTCATATTCCAATGTAAGAAAAAGGGAACTTAGTTCTGAGTTTGTGATTGGGTCTACTTAAAGGTATCTCCGATGAAAGATGTGATCCGGTTTGGAAAGAAAGGGAAATTGAGCAAAAGATATTTAGGGTTCTATAAGGTTGTGAGAAGAGTAGATAAAGTGGCATACGAGTTGGATCTACACAACGAGATGCATTTGATTCATTTGAATTTCCATGTATTGATATTGAGGAAATTCATAAGTGATCTAAGCTCCATAGTTCCTTTGCATGATGTGAACATCGAAGAGGATTTAAGTTATGAGGAAGTATTGGGTGAAATCCTTGACATACAAGTGAAGAAGATAAGAAACAAAGAATTCACATCCATCAAAGTACTTCGAATAAATCAAAAAGTTGAGGGTGCTACATGGGAAGAGAAAGCGAAAAAGATGAAGCGTTACCCGTATCTATTTCACTCTACTCCAGCCTAGAGTACTAAGAAATTCTTCCAAAAGCCCCTAAATCCATGCATTTTAGTTTTCATGATGTATGCATTTATTTTGATGTTTATGGACTGCTTTAAGATGTTATAAGTGGTGAAACAAAAAATTTCATGAAATCCTATTTGATCGGCATGTTTGCATGCATGTTGGGTTGTTAGTTGCTAGTTCACTCTTTAAAGCCTACCTTTAAGTACATTAAGGGATGAATGTTCCCAAGGGGGAGATATTGTAACAACCCCCAATTTAGGAGCCCTGAGTACAAAAACGTTGTGCAGAAAGTGACCTAGAGTCTGGTTTACGAGACCATTTACAGCCCGTAGGTTGACATAAGGCCTGTAGGTTTGGTTCATAAACCTAGGACTTTAGGAAGGGGAAAAGTTTCTAAGTGTGAGGAAACCTATGGACCAAGTGATGGCTCGTAAGATACCTTATAGCTCGTAGATGGCTTCAAGAGTGGGACCCCAGACATGAAGGACATTTGGGGTTTTCAGTAAAATGGAATGCGACTTATCAGACGGGCCATGGGATGGGTTATGTCCCATACTATTCTTCGCAGCTTTCCATTCAGTAAATTAGTTTTCAGGATTTTTCATATGTATCATCAGATGAGGATATTTACCGTTCGTAGGTCAACTTATGGTCGATCATTGAGGTCTCGTAGGTCGCACTCGACAGTTTTTAATAAGGGGTAGTTTGGTCATTTTTGTCATTTCTATTACTAAACTACATTGTTTTAGGAATGAAAAGGAGACCCTATATCAGTTCCTAAGACCTAATTCATTCCATCACTCCTTACTCTCCAAAATTCTAAGGCAAGAAAAGGCTCTCAAGGCAAGGCTAGGGTTCCCAAGGTTTCTTCCTCAATCCTATAAGTTTGTTTCTCTCTAGTTAACCCGATGTTTTTGAATTCATTTATGGGTAACCTTCCACCCATAAAGTCCCTTTTCAAGTCTTTTACCTTTTTCGTAAGTTTCATAAAGATATTATGCATGATTTTGATGATTTCATGATATTTTATGTTATTAAATGATAACCACGATATCCTATGCTTATTTTACTAAGTATATATGCATGTTTAAGCTAATGATGATAACCACAAGATGTTTTTGATATTGATAAAAGTGATATTTTAGACTATGATTAGGGCATTAATGAAGAGCTTCAAAGTTAAGTCTATCAAAAGATATAAGTACGATGATAAATGCCCTAAAAGTTATTCAAGAATGATTTCCAAGTTTTGAGGTACTTCTATTGATGTCTACTTATAATTTTAAGATGTTTTTTAAAGATTCCATGGGATGACTTAGCACTGAGAGGACTAGATATTAGGACTAATTCCGTTAGTTGAAGCATGATCCCTTGAAGCTAAATCTCAATGTTCCATTGGCCTTTTCCCAATGGAAGGAGTTCATTGGATTCCATGTAGTAGCTCACATGGTCTTATTGTCGGTTAAAGTCTGCTCCCACAAGTATATGATTCTATGATGTCATCTGCTCCCACAAGTATATGATTCTATGATGTAACCTTACCATTTATGTTCTCTCATGTATTTATCCTCTTTCATATTGAGCTATGTCCTTATTTCATGCATGAGCTTACATTGATTTTAATTTACTAAGTATATGTTATATTTATTAATTGTGGCATTACAATTTCATATATTGCATTGCATCTCGCATACTTAGTACATTCCAAAACTACTAACGCATATTTTACCTGCATGATTTAACCATGTAGGGACAGACACTCATCCAGCGACACATGGCTAGTAGTTGGCGTTCATGACTATCAAGTTATTGTGGTGAGCCGTTCATTCCAGACTCTACCTATTTTCTACTCTTTCTTGTATTTTTGTTTTAGATGATGTATTTATGGCCCTTTGAGGCTTTTACATTCTATGTTGCCTATTTATGGATTTCTTTCTATTTAATAGAAATTGACCGTACTGGTTCTGTCCATTATGTATTAGTTGGTATGCTTATGGACAAAATGATTTTTTTTAATTTCACTGCTTTTAAATGTTACTTCATAGTAAATGGCCCATAGCCCCTTTCCCTTATGTTTCTACAAATGTTTTAATTCATTAGCTCTGAATGCTTAAGATGCTTAAGATGGGTTGGGTAAGGTGCCTTTGGGTATCTCATTTGTTGTGTGATGACTAGGACCCTAGGTTAGGTTGTTATAATGACCTATTTTATATATCATAGCATTTATAAGTGGCAGCCTGGAGGTAGAAGCTGATATGGAATGAGGATCGGTGGAGGAAGATGTTGTGGTAGAGGGACTGAGAGGAACCGTATCCGGAGCCATGGTGGATGGAGTTTATGTCTCAATGGTGGTCTCCTCATCCAAGTTAGTGGGATCGACCACTTTAGTGGTGTCAGCCTGTGGTGGTCTCCTTTGGGACTCCACATCCTTCAAGTATTATTCCTCTATCAAGCAGATATCACTAGTTGTTTGTGGGTCACTCGGACATCCCATGTCTCATCAAAAGGTATCCCTGCTCTCTATCATAACTTTGTGATGAGGATCGACAATGCTAGTGATGCTTTTTCTTGTCGAGCCCTCATAAAAGTCTCTAAAACTATGATCTCACCCAAATCCAACTGGGCTCGATCAATGATGCAGCCAAGGAGTGCAACCTCAGGAAGCCTGATGGTGATGTCATTCTATGAAGGCATGAGAGTGTAGCGAATGAAGCCAAACTAGTAATAGGCTAGAATGTGGATGCCATTTTTCTTAATAGTCACCCATTCTACAATCTATGGGGGTGTGACATCCTAAATCAATAGGTCCAACCAACCTCTCAGGTTGTCCAAAGGGCTAGCATATCTCTCACGTAGTTCTAGGCAATCCTTGGTAGGGCACCCAAGTACATTATTAATGTTGACGTGCCCACACTCTACGATGACTCCGCACAACTTTACCTCACCTAGAGTTTTAGGTCTCATTCCCTTTTTAATTTGGGAGATTCTCATCATAGTCCTTATAAAACTCTCGTACACAAGTGGGTATGTATGGTGGTTGATGACAGGTGAAAATCTTGAAGTTTATAAACTTAACCATGTCCAAAATGGCGGGACACCGATCAATCACTGTGTCATTGGAGAGTTATTTCTTCTCTAAAATGGTACTCTAGTTGGGTATCCATAATTTGTTTATGTACAATGAGCAATGACATGTGTGGCCCTTAGAATCACTCCGAAAAGAGGTTCATGCACCAATTTGGACTGTACATAGATCGAACTTGTCTGGTGGACTGTGTAAGAGGTGGACCTATCGAAGGTTGTGCTCTGGTAGATGATTCTTAACCCTGGTGATACTGCCAGACTCTGTGGATCAGAGGGACATCGCCGAAATTAAAGTCTGACTTACATGTGAAAGGGTCTTTGATGCTCTTCTTGCCCCTATCAGTAGCCTCTATGCTAGAACATTTGGGTGGACAGGATACCCTTTCACCAGGTTCTCAGATAGATACCAAGGGTAGTGAACGCCTGGGTCGCTCATTCTCATCCACCAATCTACTTGGTTGAGCTGGGTGTTTAGGTCGTGCCATGCCTGCATCAAACATTGAAAACCATATTAGGCACGAGAGAATCAAAATTGAAATCAAAATCAAGGCCTAAAATCACATATAAATTTGTAGGCTTCTAGTGCTTGCAAAAGATTTACGAATCACAAAGTTCCTATGGAGAGCTCAGACGAGCTAGCGAAATAGTTTTAGGAAAATAGGGGGAAAAGTGTACCGGACCACAAAATTGTTGATGAAGCCCCGGTGCAGATCTTTTATAGATCCTTGGATGAAAATAGCCAAGTTATTGCTGACACTATTATGGGAGGCTCATTTATAGATTGCCAATTTAAGGAGGTCGCACAAAGAATGGAAAGTGTAGTTAAGACAAATTGTGCATGGGGGATGAGAGATATGTCAACTACAAAAAGCTTATTCTCAGTCAGTACTAGATCAACGCAAGCAGGGGCAAGTGAGGAGGTGATCCAAGAGATTTCTTAGATTAATACTAATGTGGAGTTGTTGATGAAGCAGAACCAATAGTGAGTGAATGCAGTATCTCATCATCCTCTATAAAAGCCCATGTACGAGGAGCCTCATTATGAGGATGACACGTGTTCTGTTGTAGATTAGATGGTGGGTATTTTGGACCAATGCCCAAGGGTACAATCAGAACTATTGGCGCTAAGGTCAGAACTTTATTAGAGATAGTGCCTTAAGAGACAACAATAGAGGAGGCTGCTATAATATAAATAGGGGTCAGGAAAGAGATGTTGACTGGGGACACAGAGATGGATACATAAGTGGTCCATATGTTCCACCATATAATCGAGATTCCGAGACTGATAGCTCTATAGTTGAAGAGATGTTTGATCTTCCATTGAATAAAGCTGACTCTTAAGATGAGACACTAAAGGGGATGAAGTCTAACATCTCCAGTATTAATCAAAAAATTGAGTCATAGTCTTTTTCCATCACGAGGCTTGAGAAATAGTTCGGTCAGATGTCCGCACAACTCAACCAACACCAGAAAGATACATTGCCCAGTAATACAATTCAAAATCCTATGAATGAGTTGCAGTGTATGGCAGTGACTACACATGGTGGAAACCAGACTATTGATCCTCTAATGCCAATTAATGATGATTCTCGTGAGAAGATGGTGGATAGTTAAAATGCTGAGTCTGGATATCTTCGTGTTAAGAATGGCGTAAGTGATGCAGCGCCAACACTACAGATATTGAAACCCATTCCTAGATCTCCTTCTCCCTTCCCTCAAAGTCTCAAGAAGAATGTCAAGGAAGCAAAATTAAAACACTTCCTCTCCATGCTGAAACAACTCTTCGTCAACATCCCATTGATTGAAGCATTGGAGAAGATGCCTGGATATGCAAAGTTCATAAAGGACTTGGTCACGAAGAAACTTACTGTGAGTCAGGAGCTCTCTCAAAAGCTTCAACATTGTATTGTGATATCCACAAGGTTCTTGGTGCAAAAGAGAGAGGATCCCGGAGCATTCACCATTCCTTGCACCATCGGAGATGTCGAGTTTACAAGGCACTATGTGATCTAGGTGTCAGTATAAATCTGATTCCTAGTGTAGTTTTTAGGAAGCTAGGCTTGGGAGACCCTACCCTTACAAACATATATTTTTGATGGTTGATAGGACTGTTAAGAAGCCTGTGGAGATACTGTATGACGTTCTTGTCAAAGTTGAGAAATTCATATTTCCCACGGACTTCTTGATCCTAGATTGTGAGGTCAACTTCGAAGTCCAAATCATCTTGCGAAGGCCTTTCCTAGCCACTGGGTGAGCCTTACTAGCTATGAAAACAGACCAACTCAAGTTTTAATTGAATGATGAAGAAGTCATCTTCAATATCTGTCAGTCAATGAATAGGCCGGACAAACAGAAGATAGAGGTTTGGGCCATTGATGAAATCTGAGTAATCAATTGGTCAAAGTCGTGTCGCAATAATAAATTAGGAGCTACTTGGGAGGCAACCCAAGATACTTTGTAATAGTGGTAGTTTTTGTCTTTTTTTTATTTTTAGACCAGTAGGTAGTTTAATTTTTGGCATTTTTGTGTTAAGTTGGGAACATTGGATTGGTGGCATATAGGGTACAGTTTGTTTTGAGAAACTTATGTAGGTACAGAAACGATTATACGGTTGGTTCTACGGGTCGTATGAAAAAATATAACCCGTACACCAGCTCGTAGAATATTCCAGTGAGCAAACTTATGTGCACTCAAGTCCACGAGCCAACTTTATGGCTCGTAAAAATAACTACAAGCCATGAATAGGGCTCGTGGACCCCAGGTAAGCTTTTTACCTTTTGACTAAGGGTCGGGTGGTTCTATGACCTACATTTTGATTCATATTTCATTATACGACTCATAAATTGTCCCAGAGAACCTATCTCCCAATTAGGATTTCAGGCTTCCTACAAAATCAGGATCTACAAGCCATAGAATGTTCTACGACCCATAATTAGGGTTTCATAGAGCTGGCCCTAGTTCTTTTAAACTTCCCATGATTGCATTGTGGGTTAAGTTGTAAGCATACAAATAGTGTTAGATTGTAGAATAAACATGCAAAATGAAATTTAATGGGGTCATATGTGATTATTGCATATGGGGTATTGGGTATTTATGTCACGACTCGGATAGGGGGCCTAGATGTGACATGGTGAAACAGGACCCAAAAACCCTTGATCAAGCCATCATAGCATCATTACACACATCATCGGTTCAGAAGCGCGGAAGCTAAACACATAGCAAGCA
>JBCEWC010021129.1:0-10605 GCA_038996855.1 Solanum aculeatissimum | reverse complement strand
CATTCCCGAAAATATCCCCATAGTTTGAGTCCCAAGTCCCCAATTCCCTAGAATCTATATGTTATGTGTTTATTTTCTACGCTTCCAAACCGATGATAAGTGTAATGATGCTATGATGGCTTGATCGAGGACTTTTGGGTTCTCCTTCGCTATGTCACATCTAGGCCCCCTATCCAGGTCGTGACAATTTTCATCCATAAAATCACCAAGGTATGTGGATTTTGATTGTGGAAACCTTTCCTCCACAAACTCAACCATTCTCTCTCCCTTATTTTTTCTCAAGTTATGGTAATACATGATGATTTTATGAATTCTTTCATGTGGAGACAATATGGTGTATTTTATGATGTTTTATCCTTATGCATTATTTTGAAGTGAAATATCATGTGAGATCTATGATTTTTATGAGGGTTTCGATAATGCCCTAACAAATTTATGACTATGTTTTGGTGGGTTCCTTGAATAAAGATCAAGTGAGTCCACAGCACTTCTGATGACATTTACTCATGATTAACATAGTTTTAAGTTTATGTGTATATACCCACTATGATTTGATTAAAGATGCATGTCATGTTTCTCAAGTAATGAAAGTCTTGTGGTAAGATATGTATATATGCAAGTTGGGACTAATAAGAGAGCTAACAAGTATGCTATGAGCTCATGAGCATGATATGAAAAAATAAGAATTATGTTAAGCCCTATCTTTGATGCTATAAGCTATGTTGGATGAGGTACTCCAAGTATCAAAATTGTGATGTTTTGAGACTATACATGCTATGACTATAACTATGTTTCAAGTATTATGTGGGAATGTGACCTAGCACCGAGCAGACCTTGGTAGTCTCGCATTATCCCTAAACTATGTTACCACCATAGGTTTATGATATTGGTTCTCTATATGGACTTGAGCCTACCAAAAAGGTAATGCCTTAAGGTAAGGATAATTATTGAATCTTCCAAAAAGGCTATGTCATAAGGTAACGACTTCATGTGAAATCCACCAAAAAGACTATGTCGTAAGGTGGTGGCACTTTTCAAAAAGGCTATTCCATAAGGATAGTGTTTGGTCTACTTTAGAAAAGTAGACCACTCCATGTCTGATGTGAAGTGAACACTAGAATTCCAAGTAGTAACTCGCTTGGTCATATATGTTGATTACGGTCCTTTCCCACCTATGTATGTCATATTATGTGGTTTTGTGATCTTTCATGCATGTCTTCACTAAGCATTCACCATCCATGTCATATTAAGCCTACAACCATTGAATATGATTATGCATATTATTTGTGGACAGATTATATATGTTTTCTTGTAGCATTTGCACCCCGTATACTTTGTACATTCAAACGTACTAACGTATACTCTTTTGCCTACATAATCTAGGAATGTGGGGACCTAAGCTCCTATTCATCATCCTCCTCTATGTGGATAAGTTGACTGATTGAAGACTGTTATTGGTGGGTCCTCCATTTTCGGCACAATAACCATTTAATTGCATGCTTTATTTAGACATGTCTATTTTTGGATAATATGTTTTGAGGGTGATCCTGGGAGATGTCTTGTGTCACGACCCAAAATTGGATTACGACTAAAGAAGAATAAAATAAAGTGGAAACCATCACAACGTAATATCAAATATCCCAAAATCAGGAGTGATGAGTACAAGAGCATCTAAATAGTACTGAAGGGTAAATACAATTGCCTCAAAAGAAATATAAGGTTGTGTCATAATATCTTATACATAGTCTGAGGGAAAAGAAATAAAAATAAAACCCAAAGATCTACGGTGACTCGAAGTTTGAGCGTCACCCCTGAGATCTGTATGATTTCAACAATACTCAGATGAAATGATCAACTACCCTGTCCTGAACCCTATGTAAGATCTGCAGGAAGGAAACAAAGTAGGGGTGAGTACATCAAAATGTACGTAGTAAGTTCAACCGACTAGGTAAGAGAAATCGAACAAGTATGTAGTAACGAAGAATTCTACACCTACATCCAAAAGGTTAGTACACAATAAGAATATGCAATAAGCCTTATAAGATTTTCCACATGTCCAGTATTACAACACCATAAGAAATAACATGTCCTGTATTACAACACCATAAGAAACATCTACACAGTATATGAAATATCATCAAATATGGGTTAAGTGTCTCATGACCTTGCCACCTACTCATGATCAAGGGGTGTGATAATGCTTCAACCTTTCCACCTACTCATGATCAAGGGGTATTACGATATTTCAACCTTGCCATCTACTCATGATCAAGAGATATTACAATGTTTTCAACCTTACAACCTACTCGTGATCAAGGGGTGTTACAATGTCTCAACCTTGTCACCTACTAGTGATCAAAGGGTGTTACGATGTTTCAACCTAACCACTACTCGTGATCAATGGGTGTTATAATATTTTCTACCTTGCCACTTACTCGTGATCAAGGGGTGTTACGATGTTTCAGCCTTGCCACCTACTCGTGATCAAGGGGTGTTACAATATTTTCAACCTTTCCACCTACTCATGATCAAGGGGTATTACAACTGTGAGATGTGTTACCCTTGCCTCTGCTCAGGTGAAAGGGTGATACGATGCAACATGATATGAACATAAGTCAACAATACCAACTCAAATATGCACATAAGTATAATAACATCGTGATAAGAATGGTACAACAGTATTCTAACATAGTCATCAAGGGAAAATTAAATACCCCCGCGGGGTCCCAATTTATCCTAACATCTCATATAATGATACCAATTTCAATGCTAAAGTATACCAATAACATCATACCTCACTCATCCCATAATATAAACGCATCATACTTATATGCTAAAATCAGTATGATGCAAGTACTGGACCTTACTCGTCCCCAACAACCTAATTATTTCAGAATCTTACCCATAAAATCAAATATAATACAAGTACCGAACCTTACTTATCCTCAAGATATAGACACATCATAATTATATCAGGAATACATAATAACATAAGTGTCAAACTTTGCTCGTCCCCAAATATATGCATATGGTCATCAAAGTGTCTCATTAACCATCAAGTAACAAAAATATTTTTAAAATAGTATCACAAGTCTTGATTTATTACAGCATTAGCTCACAGAATATCAATCCACAAGTTTTCATCTCAGCTTAACACTAAAATCACAATTACACATAATTTGGCTAAATCGAAATCACATTTCCGTCAATATCTTATCCCATCAACATAATTACTCATGAATCAGCTTGCAATCAACTCAAACCTCAAAATGATCCTTGATTTGGTATTTTGATACACATATTGGATTATTTTAGGCTTAGGGGCAAAATGGTCAAATTTAGAGCTAAAATTCAAAGTTTCAAAATCTGAAAATTGACTTTACAATTGAGTTCAATACGAAAAATGGAGTTTGTGGGTGAAAATTCCACTAAAATCGAGTTTAAAACGAGTGAGAAATTAACATTCAAAGTTTAGAAATCATAGTCTTAAAATCCTCAATTTTTTACATTGAAAATCATGAAATTTAAGATGAAATAAAGATAAAACTTATGAAAAATGAACAATATAATGTTAAAATCACTTACCCAGCAAAACCTTTGAAAACCCTTCTTCAAAATTTCCTCAAAAAGTTTTGAAATTCAAAAATAGATTAAAAATGGTATTTTATAAGTTTAATATTATTCTGGTGTAAATAGTTCTTCGTGATCTCGGGTGGTGTCCAGCGAACACGGAGGAGAAAGGCCAAAAGATCTCTGTGATCGTGGAGACCAACCTGCGACCGTGAAGAACAAAAGGGAGGGGACCACTTACACGCGCTAGTACTCTGTGAATGTGGGACTTTGTCTGCGACGCGGAGCACAATAATATCAAGACGTCTGCGAATGCGGAAAAGGAATGTGCATGCACCAGAAGACAGCAAATACTAGTAATCAAGTCAGAATTCTGTACTCGGAACGGACCCTCGAAACTCATCTGAACTTAGAATTATACAAACTCTATCTGTATCCACACCAGAAACAACGTTCCAAACTCAACGAAATCATCAGAAATTGATTTCAAGGCCTCCTTGCCATATTTACCAATTGAACTCGATAAAACTAGTTTGAAACTCAAAATACCAAAACCACCCTCGATAACTCCAAAAAATATAACGAGATCATTTCTAGCATTATCCGGAACTACTGGAACTGTCAGAACTCTGATTCGAGCTTTTGAGCTCAAAATATTGTTCAAAAATAACTAAAATCATAACTTTGGACCTAAAAACCTCATTTTAACTCTAAATTTAGTTTAGTAACTTCTCATAGTTCAGTTTCAACATTCCAGAGCTAATGAAATCGACGAATCCCCAATCCGACACAAGAAAATCAGAATGGCACAAAAACTTAATTTCAATTACTTAAGCTTCCAAAAAGTGCCAAAAAGTAAATTTTCCCTTTTACAAACTTTGAATGTCAGTTCCAACAATATACATAGTTCAAAACAAGCAACTTACTAATGGAAAAAATCGTAATTTTCACAAATAAGGCCAAAAATGACTAGCCAGGTCATTACATCATTCACCACTAAAAGTAATGTTGTCCTTGAACATAAAGAAAAGAGGAATACCTGAAGCCTCAAAAAGGTTGGGATATCCAGCCCGCATGTAAGACTCCAACTCCCAAGTAGCCTCATCAACAAAATGGTGTCTCCACTGAACCTTCTCATAAGGTATCTTTCTTGATCTCAGTCTCCAGACCTACCTATCCAATATAGCTATAGGCTCTACTCAAAGGACAAATCTGAACCCTACTCAACAAAGTCATAAGAGATCATATGGGACTCATCTGGAATATACCGGCGGAGCATAGAAATATGAAAAATAGGATGAACAGATGATAATCTCGGTGGTAATGCCAGCTCATAGTCAACCTCACCAACTCTCCTCAAAATCTCAAATGGGTCAATGAATATGGGACTGAGCTTGTCCCTCTTCCCAAATCTCCTCACACCTTTCATGTATGAAATCTTTAGCCAAACACTATCATCGACAGAGAACTCAAGGGGCCTACTTTGGTCAACGTAACTATTTTGGAAATTTTGAGTTGTCAAAAGCCTACCCTAAATCAAACAAACCGATCATGGAATCTCTAAATAGGTCCATACTCAACACATCATCAGAACCTGAGTCAAACCATCCAATGGGTGATCTACACCTCCAGCCATACAAGGCCACAAATGGTGTCATCTGGATATTGGAATGGTAACTATTATTATATGTGAACTCTTCTGAAGATAAGTGTTGGTCCCAATGGGCTCCAAAATCAATCACACAAGCCCGTAACATATCCACCAACACTTGAATGGTACGCTCAAACTGACCATCTGTCTTGGGGTGGAAAGCTGAACTCGAATCCACTTTAGTACCCAAACCATATTGTAGAGCCCGCAAAAAATGAGAGGGGAACACAGATCTCTGTTTGATACTATAGACACTACAACACCATGCAATATGACAATATCCAGTGTGTACAACCTAGCTAACTGCTCTGCACTGTAGCTAGTCTTTACCGGTAAGAAGTGAGCTGACTTGGTCAACAATCAACCACTACCCAAATTGAATCAAACTTACCCAAAGCCATAGGCAAACCTGTAACAAAGTCCATAGTCACTCTTTCCCACTTCCACTTGGGGATTGGAATCTTTTGCATCGATCCACCGAGCTTTTGGTGCTAATACTTGACTTGTTGGCAATTCAAACACTTTGCCAAAAATTTAGCTATGTCCCTTATCATCCCAAACCACTGATAATGTTGTTTTAAATCATGGTACATCTTAGCCACACCCGGATGGATAAAATATCTAATACAATGGGCCTTCTCTAATATCAATTTTACCAAATCTCCCACATTCGGCACACAGACTCTACCATTCATGCAGAAAACACCAACAGAATAAATAACAACCACCTTCGATTCACCCCCCAACACTTTGTCATGAATCAAACACAACCTGGGGTCCTCAAACTGATGAGCATATATCTGATCAAGTAAGGAAGATCTAGCCTCAACAAAGGCCAAAATACTAGGGGGAGGAGAAATATCAAAATGAACCATTATCTAGCAAGTGATTGAACCTCTAAATCTAGGGGTCTCTCCTCACCTCTCAAGAATGTCAAACTCCCTATACTAGTAGCCTTTCAGCTCAAAGCATCAGCCACAACATTGGCCTTCCAGGGGTGATATAAAATAGAGATATCATAGTCCATAAGCAACTTCAACCATCTACATTGTCTCTTATTCATGTTAGACTGAGAAAGGATATATTTGAGAGTCTAGTGATCGGTGAAGATCTCACAATGCACCCCATAGAGATAATATCGCCATAACTTTAACACAAACACAACTGCAGTCAACTCCAAATCATGGGTAGTATAGCTTCTCTCGTGAACCTTTAATTGTCTAGATCTATCACCTTTCCTCTTTGCATTAATACACCACCTAGACCCACACCAAAAATATCACAATAAACCACAAAAGGAACTCCCTCCTCGAGTAAAGCAAGAATTAGTGTTGAAGTCAACAAATCCTTGAGCTTTTGAAAGCTCATCTCACACTCCTCGAACCACTGAAATGTCATATCTTTCTGAGTCAATTTTGTCAACGAGGTTTCTATAGATTAGAATCCCTGAACAAAACATCAATAATAACCTGCCAAACCAATGAAACTCTGAATCTCTGTCACAAAAGTAGGCCTAACCCACTCACACACGGTTGTCACTTTGGAAATCAACCATAATACCCTCTTTTGATACAATATGCACAATAAATGCAACAGACTCAAGCCAAAACTCACACTTTGAGAACTTGGCATATAACTGCTCTTCTCTCAATCTCTGAAGCACAGTCCTCAGGTGCCGAATATGATTGGTCTTGCTCTTGGAATAAACCAAGATATCATCTATAAATATGATCATAAATATATCCAGATAGGGTTTGAATACTTAGTTCATCAACTCCATAAAAGCAGTCGAGGCATTTGTAAACCCAAAGAAAATGGCCATGAACTCATAATGCCCATTAAAGGTCCTAAAAGTTTTCTTTGGGATATCAGACTCCAGAACACTTAATTAATGATAGTTGGTTGTCAAATCAATCTTGGGAAATATCGAGGCACCCTGCAACTAGTCAAAAAGATCATCAATACGAGGCAAAGGATACTTATTCTTGATGATCACTTTGTTCAACTGGCGGTAGTCAATACACATCCGTAAAGTGCCATATTTCTTCTTCACAAATAATATCGGAGCACCCCAAGGAGATACACTAGGGAGAATAAGTCCTTTTTTCAGCAAGTCCTCCATTATTCCTTCAACTCAGCTAGAGCCATCTGATATGGTGCAATAGAAATGGTCTTAGTGCTCGGCTCTACATTAATAGCGAAGTCTATATCACAGTCCAGAGAAATACAAGACAAATCAATCAGAAACATATTCATAAACTCTCTAGCAACCCTGATGGTCTCCACAGATGGAAAAGCCTAAGAAATAGCTCGAACATGAGCTAAAAATGACAAGCAACCCTTATTCATCAACCGACAAGCATACATATAAGAGATAACTCCTTTAGAATAGGAGATAGGTGCTCCAGTACAAACCAACTGAGGTAACTCTGGCAAGATAAAGTTACAGTCTTTGCATAACAGACAAGAACAACATAATGAGATGATAATCAGTCTATACCCAATATCACCTCGAAGTCTACCATATCTAACAATATCAAGTCAGCAAAAGTGTCTCTCCCCATAAGGTCACAACACATCCCCGGTACACCTAATTCAGCACTAAAGATTCACCTATAAGAGTGGAACACAAATAGGGTCGACAAATGGCTCCCATATAATATCAATATCCAAAGCAAAATAAGCCAACACATAAGAATAAGTAGAGTCTGGATCAAATAAAACGAAAACTAAATGGTGGCACACTGAAACCATACCTGTGAAAACTATATTAGAAGTCTCTACCTCCACTCTATCTGGAACACCATAGCAAATGCTACAGGCACCACTAGCCTGTGGGCCTCCATGGGCTCTATCTCTCACTGTGTCATGACCTCCTCTACTACCTCCCCTTATGCCTATGAGGTGTATCTAGTTGTTGGGGCTGGATCTGGGGCTAGACGGGTTGGATGAGACCTCGAAGCTTGGGTGGAAAAATCACAGAGAGAACAATGGTTAGAAAAATTCCCAATTTATTCACAAACATAGCAAGCTCTAGAATCATGTCCCTGAGATGACTGAGCAAGAGGTGTATGATACATACAGTTCCTAGCCAAATACCCCACCTCACCATAAACATAACAAGTTTCTATAATCCTGCGACTGAGAGGGATGTCCCTGAAACTCTCTGCCTCGGGGTAGGGGTCAACTAAACTGACCATGCCATTGGAATCTATTTCTGCCAGCCTATCTGAAATGTTCAATTACTTCCCACCTGCGGTTATAGTCCAACACACTCTGAATGGGGCCACATGCCAGGTCCACTAAAGTTGGGCCAACTGGTGTTGTAGAAATTGGTATCTCAACAGTAGCTGGGGCTGGAGGAGCTCCCTCATCTAGCCAATAATCTTAAAGACAACTCTTGAACTAAAGGTGTAGGGGGTGGAGCTGAGGGTGCTGGAATAGGATCTGCAGCCACCGATGGCTCAACAACAGCCTCTAGAGAAGCCAATCAGACTTGTCCCTTAGTTGGAGTTGCCCCTCTGGCAAGTCCCCGGCCCTTAGCCTTCTTACGAACTCTGCCTCAACCTCAAGCGAGAGTCACAACATCTCCCACTGATCATCGAGATCTTATAATCAGCATCTACGCAGTAGTAGATTAAATACTTTCAAAGCATGTGATATGAAGAAATATACGAATTAGAAGCAAGACATGAAAGTTTTTTCCTATCAAGTGTCCCGTAGCTTCCTGAAGATAAGTGTGGACGTCTACACGCCAATGCACGAGACTCTACTAAACACTCTGCCCTTGACTCATGAGCCTAACTAACCTAGAGCTCTGATACCAAACTTGTCACGACCCAAAATTGGATCGCAACTAAAGGAGAATAAATCAAAGTGGAAACCATCACAATATAACATCAAATATCCCAAAATCTGGAGTTATGAATACAAGAGCATTTAAACAGTACTGAAGGGTAAATATAACTATCTCAAAAGAAATATAAGGTTGTCTCATAATATCTAATACATCTGTGAGAAAAGAAATAAAAAAGACCCAAAGATTTATGGCAACTCAAAATTTGAGCCTCACCACTGAGATTTGGATAGCATCAACAATACTCAGATGGAATGATCAACTATCTTGTCCTGAACCCTGTGTATGATCTACAGGGAGAAAGCAAAGTAAGAGTGAGTACACCAAAATGTAGTAGTAGGTTCAACTGACTAGGTAAGAGAAATTGAACAAGTATGTAGTAATGAAGAATCCTACATCTGCATCCAAAAGGTTAGTACATAATAAGAATATGCAATAAGCCTTATAAGATTTCTCACATGTCCAGTATTACAACACCATAAGCAATAACATGTCTAGTATGACAACACCATAAGCAGCATCTACACAGTATATGAAATATCATCAAATATGGGTCAAGTGTCTCGTGACCTTGCCACTTACTCGTGATCAAGTGGTGTTACAATGCTTCAACCTTGACACTTACCCGTGATCAAGGGGTGTTACAATGTTTCAATCTTTTCACCTACTCATGATTAAGGGGTGCTACAATATTTTAAACCTTTCCACCTACTCATGATCAAAGGGTGTTATAATGTTTCAACCTTGCCACCTACTCATGATCAAGAGGCATTACGATGTTTCAACCTTGTCACCTACTCATGATCAAGGGGTGTTATAATGTTTTCAATCTTGCCACCTACTCGCGATCAAGGGGTGTTACAATATTTCAACCTTGACACCTACTCGTGATCAAAGGGTGCTACAATGTTTTCAACCTAGCCACCTACTCATGATCAAGGGGTATTACAACTGTGAGACATGTTACCCTTGCGTCCTCCTTTGGTCAAGGTGTGATACGATGCAACATGATATGAACAAAAGTCAACAATACCAACTCAAGTATACAAATAAGTATAATAACATCGAGGTAAGAATGGTACAATAATATTCTCTCATAGTCATCAAGGGAAAATTAAATACCCCCACCAGGTCCCAATTTATCCTTACATCTCATATAATGATACCCATTTCAATCATCAAGTATACCAATAACATCAGACCTCATTCATCCCACAATATAAACACATCATAATTATATGCTAAAATTAGTATGACACAAATATTGGACCTTACTCGTCCCCAACAACCTAATTACATCATAATCTTACCCCGAAAATTAAATATAATACAAGTATCAGACCTTACTTGTCCTTAAGATATAGACACATCATAATAATATAAGGAATAGAGAATAACATAAGTATCAGACTTTTCTCATCCCTAAATATATGTATGTAGCCATCAAAGTGTCTCATTAACCATCAAGTTACCAAAATATTTTCCAAATAGTATCACAAGTTTTGATTTATTACAACATTAGCTCACA
>JBCEWC010021128.1:0-10605 GCA_038996855.1 Solanum aculeatissimum | reverse complement strand
GGCAATAACCACCATCTATCTACCTTTATTTTCATGTATTTACTTTCTTGACTTGAGGGTGAGCCTCAAAGCTTGTCCCTGCTCTTCTATGCAGAGGCATGTTTGGACAAATCTTACTCTTGTACGCTTGACTTGTATGTTGGATAATTGGCTATGTAATGTGATGCTATTTCCATTTGATTTATGAATATGTTCTCATGTTATGGTAATGGATTATGTTCCCATGTTATTGAAATGACTTGAATGTTGAGCATGATGTGTGACTATGTGCTACGTGCAAGCATGCTTATCCCTTTCCCGTATTGTCCCCATAGCTTGAGTCCCAAGTCCCTAAGTCCCTAGAGCTTATGTGCTACATGCTTAGCTTCCGCATTTCTGAATCGATGATGAGTGTAATGATGCTATGATGACTTTATCGAGGATCTTCGGGTCCACTTTCACCATGTCATATCTAGGCCTTCTATCCGGGTCGTGACAATGATAGTCATGTGTCATTATAAAAAATCATGTACCTTATAAAATACCATGAGACATAATGATAATCATAATCATAGTAAGAGTCATGAGTCATAGTAAAATAGTCCATAAACCATTGTAAGGAAAACCTTAACCCTATGATAGATCATGAGCATGTGTGAGAGTTACGATTAACAAACAAAAATCATGTAATAACATGGAGTCCCGATGTTTACCAATACACCTAAGGAAAGGGGGCTACTACTCGCCAAGGCAGACTTCTAATGCCTATGTGAAACCACTAAGCTACATAACGGATCAAGCATCTGCTAATGGTTGACCTATGCTAGAGAATCAAGAATCTATTAATCGTTGATACTCATCCCACGGTGGCACCTAGCTATGGGACAAAGGGATTCAACTAATGGTCTCACGCCTCTACTAGCGGAGAGCTTCATCATTTATTTCAAGTTCCGCTCGGTGCTACGTAAAATCTCAACAGAATAGTCATAATCAAATATCATCATATGGACAGGGACTGTCTACTAGCCTATCAATCCTTATAAACATAATCATAGAATATCTCCTTAAACTTATGTAATATGAGTAAAGGTCTTTCATCATTACACATTCATACTCAGGTGAGAGAACCCACCAACATTAACACTTAGCTTGAATTTCATCATAAAAGCTTACATCCCTTCTTTTTATGAAACTTACTTTAAAGCCTTGTAAATACATGGTCATAACGTAAAGCTTAGCATTGAAAAATGTGGGATCATGCATAAATCTATAGGGAATCATCTCAAAATCATGTACTTGAATTAAAAACATGAATAATCGCATAATTAGAATAAATTCATATCTAATTAAGAAGAATCATATCAATAGAAGTCAAAATTAAAAGAAGCCACTAGATCACCGTAAACCTTGAATCTTCTAGAGGAATTTTTTATAAATCATCAAGATCATGAAATTAAATGTAAGTCGTGTTTAATTGGATTAACAAATAAATAATTGAAACTTAAATCATGCAATTGAATGATAATTGGAAAAAATCCATTATAAGATCATGAAACCTAGATAGAATTTGTAGAAATCCATCTGAAAGTCATCAATTGAATCCAATTTACATCAATTCATATTGGAATATATCAATAATCATAATATCAATGATAAGATAAAAAATTGAGTAGAAGTTTAGAAGACCCATAAAATATACATACTTAAAATTTAATGAAAAATTGAGAATTTGAAGGAGCTCCATAGAAGAAGGGATTCCATGAATGAAGACCCATTGTCATGATCTGATTTCTCAGACCATGATGGCACCCACCCCAATCCATCGGTAGGTAAGCTTATCCATAACCCGAAACCATTGGCGATAGGCTACCCAATAAAATACAACACTACTAAGTAAAAGTTGTCAGGAAATAAGGTAGTATATAGAGAAACCAAAGAGATAACATACTGAAACCCACCCTAAGATCTGACATCAGTCAGTATTAGAGCTTCTAATACAGAAAACAAGGATACAAAGTTTTTCAAATACATCAACAATACAGACCATCTCAGAATACAAAATAAAGATAAGTCTAAAGGCAAAAAATATAAATCATAACTTTGGATGCCAGGATATCACCAAGATACTTGAAAATCCTTAGCTATCTCTTCATGGTAGGCAATCAACAGTAGGGACTCATACCATTATCTATAGGAGGCAGAACTATAGTATGAGTATCAAACTAATGGTATTCCGTAGGCATAGGTTGATTGTGCTCCATAGATAAAGAAAGTATAAATAACATAAATAGTGAGGTAAGTAAAGTAAAAGCATAGAATAATAGTCAAGCTAATTAAGTGGTAAATTTTATAGGATGAAAAGAAAAGATAGGAAATATATCTGGGAGGATCGGGTCAACTATTTTCTAGCATAAGAGACAGGATTAAGAAGATAAAACAACAACAACAACAATATAACTATGGGGCCTTGGCTAAACCAAAAACCTAAGAACTAGTTCAACTATCCAAACTAAGCACAAACCCAAATACTAGGTGAACAGCTATATCTACCATGGTTATCATTTCCCTACAAAACAAAATATTGCAAACAATATAGATATAAGCAAAACACCATTCGGCGTCCATACATTGGTGGTACAAGCAGCAAACAGTACCCTGTTTGACATCGCAAACTACTAGAGGACTACGCAACAACCAATATGCAGGGGATGATGATGCTATGAATGCAATGCATGATACCTCTCTATAGCGTATTAACAAGTGTCATATGACCTACCCCAGCTGATGGATAGTAAGGTTGGACCCATGGTGAGCTTATCCAACATAATATCTCCTAGGTATCAAGTCCTGTAAAGGCTCGAGATACCCAAATGCACTGCCCAGTCCCGCACCAAGTCCTATCATGATAATTATCTCCATCAGTGATATTGGAGGAATAATAGTAGCCAAGTGTAAAAAGGGCATCAACTAGTCAAATCATAAAAACTGATGTCATCACAGCTGTTCCTCATAATTTCAATGAGAAAGGAGTACATCCTTGACGCCTCAAAGTAGCAAATCTGAAGTATATATGGCCCATTTTATTAATCGCTATAAAACTAGAAAAACCCACTATATGCATCCATCCTATAGAACTAGCCCATGATAGTATCATATCAGTAGTATAGAAAACCATTTCATCACTCTCACTCCCATGCATGATGATGAACTAATGCATAATCTGGATCGTACACGAAAAAGAGTGTGCATGAACAACTAGTGCAATGCATGTTTCCTGGCATACGAATAAGTAACACAAGATTCAAGAAAATAAACCTATACCATTATAGAGGTGAAGGTTGAGAGGACTAATGTTGCTCCATAAATAAGGCCTTGAGTCCAACCATCAATAACAACCCAAGTGTTTGTATATGTGTGTGAGTATAAATATATAAAGAGAAATTCCATGAAATCATCATAGACCAACAACTAAGGATAAAACTAGGGAGTTTTAACAACGCAACACAATGCGAAAAGGAAGATACTGTCCCAATAAATGACGCCAAAACTAGGTTCATCACTGAAAGAGTTGAACTAGTCTATAACAACAGTAAGCCTCTTGAAACTCAAAAATTATACTAGAATACAGAGTCCATAATAAACCTCACCCTTATCCATGATTTCTAACCCACAACAAGCACTAACAAGCTAACCTATGGCTACGACAGTCTACCTTAAACTCGACCACTAGCTTAAATGATTGTCGCTATAAAATGCCACAAAAACCCACAAGTAACTATGGCCACTATAAGAGTTTCCAACCACATACTAAGGCTAAATCCTTTTCTATGTCCAACCATACTCTCTCCCAAAGAATAGTATACGCCATTTATAAAGTAACACAACTACCACCCTAAACAAAGTCTAAAAAGAAACTTTACTAGCATAAAGCTTAAATTGATCTAAGGTCGACTACATGATCCCTACATAGGACTAAACACTCTATATATATGCCTAACACAACCACCATCACTTACTAAGGTCTACTAAAATATTTTCTACTATATGGGTCGGCCAACCGTCACAAAAATAAGAAGGGAACAGGAATGAATACAAGGAAATTATGATCCAAACCATTATGAAATGCATACTAAACATTATCAAGAGAGATTAGTCAAGAATGGGAACCGCATCCTACCTTAAAACCAATCACGTGCAGTCCAAATCAATTCCATGGTAGCTATCCACGCTCGAATCAGCTCTTATTATAGTCACGTTGTCAAATTATTGATCTACGTGAAGAAACAAATGTTTTGAAATCAAGAATGTAATTTTTTAAGCAAAACCAATAATTGTTGTTGCGATAGTTTGAAATGTGAAATTTGGTAGGGTACTATACTCACACCTGATTTCGCCAAAGATGAAGTTGCTGGGACCGTACTCTCCAACAAGTCCAGAAGAGCCCCCACGAAGAGAACAATGCAAGAAAGGACTCCAGCTATGAAGAAAATACCAAACATACTCCAAAACACCAAAAACACTTCTAAGTTTTGTTCTTGTCACCAAACTCCACCCAAATATTCCTAAATTGTTTGGAATCCCAAGAAAGTTGAAACCACATTGAGACCACCAAAATGTGATATGCATAACTCTCAAAGTGAACCCTAAATAGCTTTACTATCTGAAATTGCTGAATATAACTCTTAAAATCATGATCTCTGCTAATTAGAAGCACCCTTCCGATCCTTATTTATTCTAAAGAATTTCAATGCAGTATGAATCTCACTTGACATACTCTATGAAACTAGCCTTGTGAAATACTAGGTTGCACCAAGCCAAACTACACAAGTTTAAGGTCTATTAAGTCGATAGGTGACAACCAAACAAAATAACAACTCAAAAATGACCCCAAAACACTAACTTCACCCACCAACCATGCAACTACCAAGAATAACCCAAACCATAAATAATAATGTCCCCACAACACCACTCAATTCAACTAACACCATAAACATTGAGCACTCCAAACGAAAATTCCATAGGGTAATCACAGGTTTGAAACTTCACAACTTACCTTGACCTTTTCCTGTAGATGAATCTTCTAAGAAGTCCTATTCTTGAATAAACTTACAATTTTGAAGACCGAAACAACTAAGGGAAAGCATTATTCTGGCTCTTACCCACTATTCGACCTTAAAAGCTACAAAAATTCACCTAAAGAACAACCATATCACCAACAAGGAATACCATAAAATCATACTCCTACATCCTAATTAGCTAGAATTACTTTCCTAAGCACTCAAAATAAAAGAACTCGGGAGCAAGAACAGACAAGGCACATGATATCGCAGTCGATGAAATGAACGTGAAAAGGGAGGAAACGTTCAATTAGGAACTACTCACCTCAACCCAAAGCTAGCTACATTGCTCAAGCAACCCCTAAAAAACACCAAACTAAACTTTCAAATCTCAGGGAGTAACATGAAGCTAAGGAAAATTCTGAGACTACTAGATCCAACTACCCAACCAAAAGGAGCCCCAACAGCCAATACACCCTAAGGGTCACACCTATCACACATTTTACTCTTAATGGGAACCTCACAACAGCTAACAATAGCAACAAAGCAACCTTATATTCTAAACACAATCAGGAAGCCAAAATAGTAAATAAACCAAGCAGGATGGGGGAATTAAGTATACCCACAAGTGTTATGCTACCATAAGGTAAATATAAGGATAATATCAAGAGAAGCCACTACTAAAAAGAAATTTTCTACTGAACTAAAGCACATACACATAGTTCAAAATAAAGCAATCACTATAATCACAAAATAGACTCCCTTTATGAATCAAAACAACACTTATGGGTACGGAGACCCCAACACCATATAACATAAGTAAGGAAAGATCTAGAAAACAATTCACACAATTACGTTTGTTACCTAGAGCGACACCCTCTGTCTAAAATGTAAAATAAGAAGAAAAATCATAACAAAACCCAATTAGAACACCAAAACTACCTCAAACAACACTCTGAACATGATCCCTGAATGGACGCGACATAAACCCCTGATACTTGTCTATCTGCTCGGATGGTCCAACTATCCCACGCTAGGGACACTATCTAGATTGGTGGCATATCACACTTCATATGTGATAAGGTCAAACACCTCTTATCGAAAAAATCAAAGCTCGCATAGGGAAATCTCTAAACCAATGATCAAGATCCACATAAGTAAAACAACCTAATGTTGAACACCCATATAATGATGCAACCATGGTAGAAAGGCAGTGCATCAGAGCCCCTCAAGCCCTTGCCCTAGAACCAATTTGTCTATAGGCACCATGTTGAGATATCTAACGGGACCTATCATGGGGGTCCCTACTCTTAACACCTTGTGAACCATCTCAAACAACTAAGGGACAACTCCTAGAGAACAACACTAAGGCCCTATGACCCTAAACCTGCCGAACCTGTCGTTAGGATTATGGAGAAGATCTAGCTTTCACTAATACAATCCCATAACTAAAATAACCATAACTATAATTCTAGGAACCTAAACTCAATTTTTGTTTGTTAGGGGTCCCAAAACTTGACACAAGACCTCCTAGAACTAGCACTATAGAGTTGACCGATTGAAGAGGGAGAGATCCATTGCCATTTTAATAATCACCATTGAAGGTATCAAAACACGATCGCTCTACAGCTCTCACATAGTTCACAACCTTAGGAAAAGTAAATCATGCTGCTACAAAATGCGCTTCAGCCAAATAAACAAGCAAAACTAATCCTCTAATGAAGCTTGTGTCTCAAACCAGAAACCGAGTATGATGGCACTTACCTAACCCCCAAAGGTAAGTCAACCCAAAACAAAAATAACTTAACAGTAACTATAAAAGCGAATGATAAATAGTATAATAATATCGGTAAGCAAAAGAAATAACACTGCAACCTTCCTAAGACTGGTATCACATGTAAAAGCCTCTAACTATAGTATACTCAAACAAATACAAGTCTCAATGTTTGGTTCTCAAATAGAATAAAAACATAATATGGAATTATCAAAGGCGTGTTGAAGATATAAGCATCTACCTCGAAAGTAAGTAGAGTTAATCTAAAAAAAGAAGGTCTAGCAAGGTGGACTGGGAAAACTACCTACAAAAATGTAGCAAGGGGTGAGCATGAAACAATAGGGTACTCAACGAAATAGAACTAACGTAAAACAAAGAAGTTCACAAATAACTACTTAACTCCCAACCACATACTGCAAAACTATAACCCTGCACTCAAAAAAGTCGTAGCACAATGTTTATGTATGTATATACATAATATAAAAAATCACTAGAAAATAATATAGACTCATCATATAAAATCGTATTCTAGAATATTCAACTGATATACAAGTTATAAGGTACAATAGTTTGCCAGTCTCATGAGCCATACACATGATAATATCAAATAGGAATGAAATGAGATGGAGTGGATGTCATGAGATATAAACGATGTGATGCAATGTCAAATAATGGTGATGCATGTCTGTCTTACGATAAAGACAACCTCAGACCGGAACCCATGAGGGCCACACATGGATTATATATCCGCCATAACCATTTTCATTCGACATGTAACTTTATATCAAGTCGAAACCATTTCAATTTGGATTTTCATTTCGTTTCTTTATTTTCTTTTTCTGTAGCAAAAACTATTTCCCTTCGGCTTTTCAATTCTTTTGTTTCTTTTCTTTTTATCTAGTCGGGACCATTTCCGTTCAACTTTTCAATATCAACGAATAATCAAACGAGCAAATAATAACGGCAAATAGTCATTCTCTAGGAAATAGAATATGCAAGATGTCCATATGCATCATATATTTCAACAATAGAAACCAAGTAAACCTCAAGTGCACAAGTATTTCACAAGATACCACCAACCTCATCAAAACCTTAAGTCTACCACAATTAGTGAATAATTCCCTCTATAAAGGCCCAAGTATAGGAATTTACGACATCCAAAATGCTTAAAACCAAAACTCCACCATTAAAGCCTACAATGATAAAATTTAACCCTAATATGTGTCTTCAAGTTACTCATTTACATACATATAAAAGCATATTAAGTTCAATCATACATAACAAAAGGTTAGAAGTTCACTTACCTTAGATAATGTCCCGAATCAAGTCAATTCCAAAGCATTCCCCTTCTACGATACTCTGAATCACCAAAATATATTCAAATATAGCATCATGATCACATAGTGAATCTAATAACATTAAAATAATTCAATTAGAATGAAAAGGACAAAATGGTCAAAAATCTCATATAAAAAAGTAGCTAGAGTCTAAAAATTAATACATAAAAAATTTCCCCAAGTAATAAGTAGTTCAATAGTGAAAAAGATTTTGAAAATAGAGCTAAAATGCTAGAGAAATCATCAATTAAAGTTTGAAAATCAAAGTCCAAAAAATCCCCAATGTTAACCATTTAAACCCCCATTATTTGACATCATCCGCCAGATCATATCTATGAAGAGTTCTCCAAACCCCATTCTTCTTAGGACTATACAAGTAAAGGACTAGGAGACCCTATCATAGGCTTTTGTCATATCAATCTTATAACAACATTTCCCCCAACATTTGGCTTTTTAATGTGATAGATAATCTCTTGAGCTATCATGATGTTCTCAGAGATGTTCCTACCCTTCACAAAGCCTGTTTGGTTGGGGGAAATAATGGTAGGCAAGATGGGGGCAAGCCTAGAGGCAAACTGCTTAGAGATAATTTTGTTAGAAAAATTACTCAGGCTGATAGGCCTAATTCAGATATCTTACTGGGGCGTTCCACTTTGTGAACCAGTATCAAACAAGTGTGAGTGATATGCCTTGACATTTGATGGCCACAGAAAAAGGAGTGTATCAGTTCTAGGAGATCATGCTTAATGATATTCTAACAAGTCTGATAGAGTGGCCATTCATGTTATTAGGGCCAGCTGCAGAATTAGGATTCATACTAAACACCATCTTCTTAAGCTCTTCCATGTCAGAGAATGCCTGAAGAAGATTGTTCTGCTTCTCATTAATGATATTAGGGATATAGTGGAGGGCCTCTTCTAGAAAGGTTTATCATTCCCCATAAAGATCTGCTAAAATTAGTCACAAGCAGTGTTAGCAATGTCAATGTCTCCCTCACACCAATCCACTTCCTCATCTTTAATTCTATGAATGTGTAATCTCCTTCTTTTGCCTCTCATGATAGCATAAAAGAATTTAGAGTTCACATCTCCATCTTTGGTCCATTGGACATAGGATTTTTGTTTAAGGTAGGAAGAATTCATCTTAAGGAACTGGATGTATTCTGCATTCACAGCATGTAACTTAGTCCTGTTTTCATCATTTTCTTTGTTAAGGAAATGTTCTTCAGCCTATGTAACCTTTTCCTCAAATTCCTTAATCTCAGCATGGATATCTCAAAATTCATTCCTAGCCAAAACACTGAGGGAGGCAGATACCTTCTTAAGTTTGGCTTGGAATTTATTCATCGGGTTAGAATAAATATGAGTGGTATCATTCCAAGCATGATCAACAATATTTAGGAAGAAGGGGTGAGTAGTCTAGCAATTGAGAAATTTGAAATATTTAACAACATTGTAACTTTGATCCACCATCTCCATAAGGAGAGGGCAATGATCTGATCCTACAGAAGGAAGATGGGTGATGGTGGTATGGGGCATAGCTTCCAGCTATTTTTCATTAACCATAGTCCTATCAAGTCTTTTCCAGATTCTAAACATAATGCCCTCAAGTTGAACCAGGTGAATTTTTTGCAACTAAACCCCAAATTCATAAGCCCACAAGCCTCAATAACACTGATGAAGTCAAAGCGCTTACTCATGTTATAAGGAATACCTCCCAACATCTCCTTAGGAGAGGTGATGACATTGAAGTCCCCTACAGAGCACTAAGGGAAAGAAGTGGTAGACATATCCAACATCTTATCCCACAATGGTCTCCTTAGGGAATCCTTACACTTAGCATAAACAAAAGTGACTATAAAGTCCTGATGGAGATGAACATGGTTACCCACACAAGATATGTGTTGATCAGACATATCCAACTGTCACGACCCGGATAGGGGGCCTAGATGTAACATGGCGAAAGAGGACCCGAAGACCCTCGATCAAGCAATCATAGCACCATTACACTCATACTCGGTTTGGAAACGCGGAAGCTAAAACATGTAGCACATAAGCTTTAAGGGTTTAGGGGCTTGTGACTCAAGCTATGGGGACAATTCGGAAATGGGAGAAATAAACTTGCACATAGCAAATATACATACATCATACTCAACATTCAAGCCATAATCTTAACATGAAAACATAAGCCATTTTCATAACATGAGAAACATAACAAAAGATCAAGTGGAAATAGTATCATAATACAACGCCGAATATCCAACATGCAAGTCTAACGTATAAGAGTATGATTTGTCCAAAATATGCCTTTACATAGAAGAGCGGGGCCTCAAAAAGCTTTGAGGCTCACCCTCAAGTCCAGAAAGTATACACATACACATAAAGGTAGATAGATGGTGGCTATTGCCCTTGAACAATAGGGCTCACCACTACAAGTCTTCATGATAGAATCAAGCGTC
>JBCEWC010021127.1:0-10606 GCA_038996855.1 Solanum aculeatissimum | reverse complement strand
TTATTAGGGGCATTTTATCAAGATCATCCCCTAAAAGGGGTATTTGTGAACATAATCCCTGTTCTCCTGGATCAATAACTTGGGCCTTATTACTGTTGATTTGAGCTATGGGCCTAATTCCATTGTCTATACAATCTATGGATACTAGGTGTATATCATCTAGTATATCATTACATACTGATGTATACAACTCAATCCGAGAGAGTTGCAGCCAAAAGAAACTAAGGGAATTCATAAAGCAAACACTTAAAATGACTAATCTACCAATATCTCAAAGTTCCAAACAGATTCAAACAAATTCATAACTAGGTTAGGATAAAATTCCATCCAAATTGAAAAATTGAACCAAATCGATTAAATAAATAAATTTTATTTGATTTATTTTGGTTTTAGTTTTTTTAAAATTGATAGTGTTTAGTTTGGGTTTGTATTTTTTCGAAAATTTGAAGAAATAACCAAATTGAACCGACAAATTACCTACATATATTTTATTATTATATATACACAATATATGATTTTTAAAAATAATTTTAAAGATCTTATATACTTTTTTATCAAATTTTATCTTTTAATCTATTTATGAAAGTATAAATGCTCAAGACCAGAACATTTATCTTATTGATTTCATGTATATGAATCTTTATGACAATTATTGGTGGGACTAAAAATAGTGAATTTTGAAACTTTACTCAGTAAATTTAGTAATTGAAAGTATTGGAATCAATTAGTCAATTACAGATAGTTACTTGTACATAATGTAGTTGTGAATTCAAGTTGTAACTAATTAGTCAAGTTGTTAGTTAGTTAGAAAAGTTTGTTAGGTTGTTAGTGTTTGTTAGTAAGTCACGTGACTGGAGGATTACTGTGTATATATATATCCACATGTATTCATGCCTTGATATAATAAAATTACAATTCTTCCTCCAATTCTCTACATGGTATCAAAGCCTAGAATCAGGAATTGATTCAACATGATGCTCCTGTGATTAGACTCAAGAGTTTTTTTTTCCAAGGGAAGCAAATCAACAATGGAGAATCCTGGAAACAGATCAACAGTGGAGAATTCTACTGAAAACGTCACCAAAATTTTTGTGGAGCAAAGGGCAAGCTGGGTTTCATACTAGGGACGTGTAAAAGGAGTGATTATGAAGGAGAAATGGAAGAACAATGGGAGAAATGTAATGTCTTCGTGTTAGCATGGATCATGAACACAGTATCAAAGGAATTGCTTAGTGGAATTGTCTATGCAACAGATGCAGCCATGGTGTGGTCAAATCTGAAAGAGAGGTTTGATAAGGTTGATGGATCAAGAGGTTACCAGTTGCACAGGGAGATTTGCACAATCAATCAAGGTAATTTGACTGTTTCTGCTTATTTCTCAAAGTTGCGATTGTTATGGGATGAGTTTGATGCTCTCGTACCTCCCCCTTCATGTAATTGTGAAAAATCCAAAACTTATGTAGATCATTTAGCATGTTTAAAGTTGTTTGCCTTCCTGATGGGACTGAATGAGGTATACAGTTATGCACGTAGTCAAATTTTAATGATGAATCCACTACCTAGTGTTGGAAAGGCGTATGCTATGATAATGGCTGATGAAGGACAGAGAATGACTACAAATATACATGTAGTAGGAAGTATGCTAGAGTCAACTGCACTGTATGCAGGAAGAGGTAATTTTCAACAAAAGAGGCCTCAGTTTAAGAAGAAGAATTGGGACCAAATATGTGATTTCTGTAAACTTCAAGGTCACATTAAGGAAGACTGCTAGAGATTGAATGGTTACCCTTCTGATTGGAAGTTCAAGAAGAGATCTGGACCAGTACCTAATCAGACTAATCAAATGCAGAACAACAAGCAACAGGAAATGGCTAATCATGTAAATATCAACAAAAGTGAGATGAACTCAGTGGATGATTTTGCACCTCATGTAGCTAAAGAAAAGAGCACTGAATCTGTTGCATCCCTAACCACACAATCTACATTCACACCAAGACAATACAACAAAATCATTCATATGCTGAACAAGGAAGAGACAGGCTCAAGCTCAGGAAGTGGGCTTGGATAACATGGCTAATATGGCAGGTATAACTAATAATCCTACCACTTTATCTGTAGCAAATAATGAGACAACTAAAGATGAGGATGAGAGTTGGATAGTAGACTCAGGAGCTACTTGTCACATGACATCTAAATTGGATAAGTTGAGTTGTGTTTCTAATTGCACTGGAAAAAATGTGCACTTACCAAATGGTGAAGCTGCATCAGTCACACGTATTGGTCAGTGTAGTACAGGTTGTGGTGGTGTGTTGGATAATGTGTTAGTTGTCCTAGCTTTCAAGTATGACTTGCTTTCAGTATCCAAGCTAACCAGACAATTAAAATGCTCAGTTAATTTTTTCCTGAGTTTTTTGTGCTTCAGGACCTCTTCAATGGGAAGGTGAAGGGGATTGGTAAGGAAGTTGATGGACTTTACTATTTTCCAACTCATGTCACATGTCCAAATGATGAAAAACCTTTCGTGACACAACATTCAAACACACACAAGCTACTATGGCATAATAGGCTGGGACATCCTTCCACAAAGGTACTGCAACAACTACTGTTAGATAAGGAACACATTGATGATGATGATGAATGTAATAAGTGTTCAATCTGTCCTCTTGCAAAACAGACTAGATTACCTTTTCAATCCAGCATATCTAGGGCAGTTGCTATTTTTGATTTGATTCATTTAGATGTATGGGAACCATATAAAATTGCTACTCATAATGAATGTAGATTCTTCCTAACAATTGTTGATGACAATTCAAGAATGACTTGGCTATACTTGCTTAAGATGAAGAGTGATGTACATTCAGTGTTGAAGTTGTTTTTGGCTCTAGTTAAGAATCAATTCAATAAGCATGTTAGAAGGGTAAGATCTGACAATGGCACAGAGTTCTTTAATAATGAGTGTGGGAATCTGTTTAAATCACTTGGCATCATTCATGAAAGTAGTTGTCCCCACACTCCACAACAAAATGGAGTGGTGGAGAGAAAACACAGACATGTACTTGAAGTGGCTAGAGCACTTAGGTTTTAGGGAAGTATTCCTATTCGATTTTGGGGAGAATGTGTGTTAGCTGTTGTTTACCTGATTAATAGATTGCCTACTATTGCATTAAGAGGACAGACACCTTATGAGAAGTTCCATGGACAAAAACCTAGTATTGATCATCTCAGAACCATAGGTTGTTTATGCTATGCAACTAAGATAGTGAAGCCTAATAAATTCTCCCCTAGAGCTGAAACATGTGTGTTAATGGGCTATTTAATGACTCAAAAGGGATATCTGTTATATAGTCTATCTCAAAAGAAGTTCTTGGTCAGTAGAGATGTCACATTCAAGGAGGATGTGTTCCCTTTCCAACATACAACCAACATACATAGGTCATTATTTCCAGCTGAACCTGATGGATTTCAGGATGATTATGATATATGTGAGGACATAAATCTTCCTCTACCTGTTGCTTTTGAAGACACTACAGATCAAATAAGAGATGCAACAAACTTGGAGAGTGAGACTGCACATGAAAATGATGCATCTGTAGAAATGGAAGGACCATCTACAATAACTGGAAGCAATACAGAACTTGATATAAGAGACAATAGAGACCATGTGGCTGATCAAACAATGACCCAAGCAGCAGGATCAAGAAGGTCTTCTAGGATTCCTCATCCTCCTATTTGGATGAAGGATTATGCCACTCCAGTAACCAAATCTCATCTTTACTCACAAAGCAATTATGTTTCTTACAATAATGTGACCTCTCAATACAAGGCCTATTTGTCAAAGTTTTCTACAGAAGTTGAGCCCAAAAATTATGAAGAAGCAGTGAAAGACAAAAGATGGATACATGCCATGCAACAAGAAATTCAAGCACTAGAAGAAAATGGTACTTGGGAGATAGTTCGTTTACCAAAAGGCAAGGTAGCTATTGGATGCAAATGGGTGTTCAAAATCAAGTACAACGTTGATGGCCAGATAGATAGATTTAAGTCCAGATTAGTGGTCAAAGGCTATAGCCAGACTGAGGGAATTGATTACCAAGAAACCTTTTCACCTGTGGTGAAAATGGTTACGGTGAGATCAATTATAGCCTTAGCTGCTGCTGAAAGGTGGAACATTTATTAAATGGATGTCTTTAATGCATTCTTGCAAGGAGATCTGTTTGAAGAAGTCTACATGGAGCTGCCTAAGGGATTCTACAGTCTAGGAAAGGATAAGCATCTTGCTTGTAAGCTTACTAAGTCACTCTATGGACTTAAGCAAGCTTCCAGGCAATGGAATGCCAAATTAACAGAGGAATTATCAAACTCGGGATATATTCAAAGCCATCTGGACTATTCCTTGTTCACAAAAAGGAAAGGTTCAAGCTTGGTAGTGATTCTAGTGTATGTTGATGACTTATTGATTACAGGAAATGACCTGAAACTGATAGAAGAAACTAAGCAGGTTTTACATAATCACTTCAAGATCAAGGACCTAGGGGAGCTTAAATATTTTCTGGGAATTGAATTCCTAAGATCTAGTAAGGGTATTGTGATGAATCAACGAAAATATGCTCTTGAATTGATAGCTGAAGCAGGGTTGGGAAATGCTAAGCCAAATGTGACACCACTAGAATGCAATGTGAAGTTGACTAGTACTGAGTTTGATCAGGGTACTCAATCTACTGATGTTCTATATGAAGATGTGTCTAGATATCAGAGGTTGGTTGGCAAATTACTTTATCTCACAATCACAAGGCCAGATATTACATTTGCAGTTCAGTCCTTGAGCCAGTTCATGCAACAACCTAAGATGTCTCACTGGAATGCTGCTTTAAGAGTGATCAAGTATATCAAGCTGGAACCAGGAAAGGGATTGTTAATGAGTTCTGACCATAAACTCCATCTGACAGGTTATTGTGATGCAGATTGGGTTGCATGCCCAAACACAAGGAAATCTATTACTGGATTCTTATTGAAGTTTGGGGACTCACTTATTTCCTGGAAATCAAAAAAATAGAATACCGTATCCAGGAGTTCGGCAGAGGTGGAGTATAGAAGTTTGGCTACCTTAACAGCTGAGGTAGTGTGGGTTACAAATTTATTCAAAGAGCTGGGTGTGAAATTGATTGAACCAGCTTCCATTTATTGTGATAGAAAGGCAGCCATACAGATTGTTGCAAATCTTGTGTTTCATGAACGCACTAAGCACATTGAGATCGATTGTCATTTTATTAGAGAAAAGATCCAGAAGGGACTCATCAAGACTAACTACATCAACACTAAGGATCAACAAGCTGATCTACTCACCAAAGCTTTAGGCAGAACACAACACGAGTTTTTATTGAGCAAACTTGGAGTACTGAACATCTTCAGTACATCCGGTTTGAGGGGGAGTATTGGAATCAATTAGTCAATTACAGATAGTTACTTGTACATAATGTAGTTGTGAATTCAAGTTGTAACTAATTAGTCAAGTTGTTAGTTAGTTAGAAAAGTTTGTTAGGTTGTTAGTGTTTGTTAGTAAGTCACGTGACTGGAGGATTACTGTGTATATATATATATCCACATGAATTCATGCCTTGATATAATGAAATTACAATTCTTCCTCCAATTCTCTACAGAAAGTTCTATAATATAAGTCGTTCTAACTATTTTTCATTTTCAATGGATTGTTGTCACTTTTTCTCCGATTTGAATGTATCATTGCTTTTATTTTTCTGTATGGTTAATAATAAAATAACCAAACCAAAACTGATAACAACAAAATCGATAAATATATATTATAATTGATTTATTTGGTTTTGAGAATTTAACAATGGATTAAGTTAATTTAATTTTAGTTTTAACTGATAACCGATCCAAATTGATCCTTCACCAACCCTACCTATACTATATTGAATTTCAGACAAGTCGAAAAATGGAAGAAAGAACAAAATTGAACATTATTATATACCCAAGCAAGCCAGCAACCTTTTTATCCCCGAATCATGCTATGAAAATTCTAACAGCCAATGACTTAAAAATATATTCACGTACAAAAGAGATTTTTCAAAAAAAAGAAAGGTGAAACACAATATTAAAGACGATTCTTGCTCAAAAATAGAATATGAATAGATTGGGGTCAAGAATCTAAACGTATGGTATTAATATCATGAAATTTAAATAGTAGAGCAGTGTTAGTTTTGTTGGACCTGCCTTGCCCAATTCGTGATTTGAAAGTAGAGCTACATTGCAATAAATCTTCTTTTTCTGCAGCATTGCTTCTATGATCTTAGAAGTATGTGTATCACCTCCATCTACTTGCATAGATTAATGAGCTATATGCCTTCTTCTGCTCTTATTGAAGAATTGAACATTTTTTTTAATATTTTTTTCATCAAGATGGAATGGCAAAGTTGTTGTTTGCTCTCCTTTCTCCCCTCTGATCCTTATTGACGGTTGTTGGTCTATCGATACCTAGTGAAAAAGAAGAAGCGAATAATGGCAAAGAATGATCTTTATCCTGACAAGATCCCGCATACGCCGTCTATCTTCGGGTTAGGCACAAAATTCGGAGAGAACTCTTCTATGGATATTAGCCAAGGGTTAGATTAAGATTTTTAGAACCTATTTAATAATTGAATACTTTTTAACCCGTCCAGCTAAGCCAATTAACCTATAGCGCTTAACTAGTATGAATTGGACAGACCGTGAGCTATGTTTTTTAAAAAGTAAAAAGTAAATAAAACATAATATTAAAATTGACAAGAGGAGTCCAAAAATAAAGTCATACATATAAATTTTACAAAGTTCAAAATTCGAATATAAAATTATATTCTTCTATATTTATACCCATGATATTTACAAAAAAAATAAATATACAAATTGATCGATCTAAATTGTGACAACTCACAGAGGTGCAAAATTGAAAATTCTCCCTGTCATACATGACCTTTTTTTAAAGTATAAGCTAAGTCACAATGAAATGAAAAAAAAGAACAAAAAGATTTTTAACAAGTACTCAGAGAGAACCACAGAATGCTTATCCTGTAAAATGATAATTCATGCTGTGTGAAACACGTGATCAAACCTGGCTGTTTGATTGCTTTTGAGGTAGTTGAAAGTGGGGCTCTTATTTAAGCTACCATATCCAGTAAACACCTTCTATCTTCTCTTCTTCCATCAATTTTGTATAACATGAGGCCTTTCACAATTCTCTTATTTTTTTCATCTATAATAGCCGTGACATTGGCCTTTAATGTGAAAGATCAAGTCATAAGCCAAGTGGTAGAAATTCACCGTCTAAGGCCACAGAGCGGTTCAGCTGGCTATCCCGTCCCACAATTAAACTGTCTTAGCTGGCGCCTTGCCGTGGAGACTAACAACCTCCAAAACTGGAAATCAGTGCCTATAAATTGTACAAACTATTTAGGTCACTACATGATGGGCGAACAATATCGACAGGACTGTGAATTTGTGGCTGACCAGGCTATTGAGTATGCCAAAGGCCTCAAACTTGGCGGAGATGGAAAGGACGTTTGGGTATTTGATATTGATGAGACCACTCTCTCAAATGCTCCTTATTATGCTCGACCCGACGTCGCTTTTGGGTAAACAATAACAAAATTAACATTTTGTTTTTCGAAAATTTCACAAACAGGACTATATTAGCGTCTATTTTGCATGAAATTGCACGAAAATAATATTTTATTGTAATTATATGTGCCAGATATTTTTATTTTTTTTGTATGCACGTGTGATGAACCAGATTCAATGCATTTTGTGCAGGGCGTTACCGTACAACGATACTAAGTTTAACGAGTGGGTCGCCGAGGGAAAAGCGCCAGCCATTCCATCGATACTGGGCGTATACAATACCGTTTTGTCTCTGGGGATCAAGCCCGTTTTCATTACAGGGACGAAAGCGAATTTCAAACAAGTAAGGATTGACAATCTCAAAGAAGTTGGTTATAGCAACTGGGCAGCGCTCATACTAAAGTAAGCAAGATGTTCTATTCATCTCCTTAATTATAATTTTTCAATTTTACGCGGTATTTTAGTATGTTTATAAAAAATTAAAGTAAGTACTCCCTTTTAATTTAAGCAATATGTTATGTTAATACCACTTATCGCATATTTTTTTGGTTTAATTTATTTGACTGATCGACTTTATAGGGGAGAAAATGATGCGGGATCAGCAGTGCAGTATAAATCTAGCAAGAGAAGAGAGCTAGTGAATAGTGGATACAAAATTGTTGGGAATATTGGTGATCAATGGAGTGATTTGATCGGAGAAAACGTGGGAGGTCGTACTTTCAAAGTCCCAGATCCCATGTACTATATTGGTTGATCTACTCTTTATCGTACTTTGTTTCTTCGTTCCTAGCTTTTTATTTGGACGTGTGAGATGATGTTATAAGCTCACTGTTCCTGTATCATGTCTTTTTTACTTTTCCTATTACCCTCCCTTTTCGATAATAGTGACTCCATTGCTTCAACATTTCAATTGTTTTCTTCTGGGCAGTTTTGTTCGTGTACCGATTTAAAAAAATAATGACCTTCCTTTCTTTTTAGTCTATTTTAAAAAGAATAATTTCTTTATTTTTTTATCACTTTTCACATGACAGGTGTAAAATCACAAAGATTAAAAGATATTTTTGTATATTTCGTGTAACTGTAACTTTAATTTGGGGTTACAAGATTAGAAAGTTTTCTCTATTTTCTTATTAAATTTCATGTCAAGTCAAATCAGATCAGATTTTTTTTAAACGGAGGGAATACATTAATACATATGTATATATATAATTCCTTCATTTTTCTTCAATATGCAAAATTGAAATTCTTTATTTCTTTTTAAATGCAAACCTTTTATATGTGCCACTATATTTATTTCAAGATAATATTTGAGATGATCATTTTACTATGACTCTTTTATCAGAAAACTAATTAACTTTGATTTTTTACTAAAAAGTAACTCAATTATGAGTGTTTATTTACAAAGTTAGTACTCAACTTATTTAATTTAATTTTTTAATTAAGATTTATTGACATGAAATTTTTATTTCTAACTAAAATTTTAAAAAATAAAAAATATTCATTTAATGACCCTTTTATTTTACAGTAAATTCCCCTAAAAAAGGGTCATGTAATATTTTACATTTTTTAAAGTTAACCCAATTACAATCAGGCTCATCAATTTATCCTTCTATTCAAATTGTTTTCTTAATTAATATTTAATATAACTGATATTGTATGGTTAATGTTAATTGTCGATTAAATGGTGAATTTTTTATGGGATGGGTATTAGTTTTTTGAGATGGATTTTCTCATATTTTCTAGTTAAAATGTTGAAAATTTAGCAACTGCTTGTAGATTTTTTTCAAAAAATGTTTTCTCTAAATCTCGTGAAAATGTAAATAATTTGCGATGGGTCATGAACCTTTTTTTAACGGAATAAGGATAAAATAAAAGGGAAATTACATATATATATACAAAAAAGTAAAATATTTATAAAAAAAGTAGCCCATGTTTTATTTACATAAAAAATAGCTCAAAATCATCGAAACTATACATGACTATATAATATGGTTTGTCAAAAGTTATAGAAAGTATATACTTCTATACAATGTATATTACTTATACATGGGTTATACACAAAATATACATTATGATACACAAGTATATACCGACTATACATGTCTATACAACGAAGGCTATTTTTTTTGTAATTTTTTAAGTTTAGTGTCTCTCAGTGTAATTTTACTTAAAATAATAAAAGGGTCAATAAATATTTAAATGAATTTATTTTTATTTCTTAAATTTTTTTGTTAGAAATAATAATTTTATGTCAACAAACTTTAACTAAAGAAATTAATGAAATAAGTTGAGTGACTAAAAGATCTATAGTTGAGTGATTTTTGAGTTAAAAATCAAAATTAAGTGATTTTTTGAGAAAAGAATTCATAATTAAGTCATGCATGACCATCTATGATATTATCTCTATTTATTTCTTACTACATTTGTTTACTATATTTTCTTACACATTAATATTTTTAAAATTTATGAAAATGAAACTGACAAAAGTTATGAATGCTCCCTCAATCCAATAATACTTGTTCATTGTTTACCTTGCACGCTTTTTAAGGAATTATAAATAGAAGGATAATTTTATCATATCACCTTTTGAATATTCTCCCCTCCATCTTATTTTAGTTGTCATGTATATTAAAATTAGACATCCCAAAATAGTTGTCAATTCAGATAATTAAGAGAGACTCGATTATTTTTTCCTAATTTTGCCCTTACTGTTAATTATTCGATTATTAAGAAGAGTGTATATATATATAAATATATATAAATTTAATTATTTATAAGAGATATATTGGTCAAACAGTACTTCTAATTATTTTTTCTTATAGATTATGTCAAATCTTATCATAACAATTAAAATGTGACGAAGGGAGTAATAAATACAGTATCTTAAAAAATGTATAATAGAGAAATGATTATAATTAGGAGAAATTATACTGAGAGACACTAAACTTAAAAAATTACAAAAAAAATAGCCCTCATTGTATAGACATGTATAGTT
>JBCEWC010021126.1:0-10606 GCA_038996855.1 Solanum aculeatissimum | reverse complement strand
GGCATGTAATGCTTATGATATGGAAGCGTGACTACAATATGACAAGGGGACACTTGGTTCGAAAAGAGTGCACTTAGTCAAAAGAATATATATAACAAGATGCTTATTCTATGATGCATGAAATGCAACCTATCAATATTATTATTTCGGGGATTGATCTCAACCGACTCAAAGTAGGACTAAGCGAGCTACCACTCGGAATGGACTACTTGTCAAGTAGATCCCAAAACTCCCTTAAACAAGGGGTATCAAAACAAAGCTCCCAATCTGGGGAAATCCCATGGTGGTACATGGTTTGGCGGAAAGGGTGAATGCCCATTCCCTCGGTACTAAGTAGGATCCCACGGGAATACATATATATATTCCAATGCCTTTAAAAACCCGAAACTGACCATCCTTTCAAATCATACATCATTAGAACAAAATTTGCCAAAATCCAAACGTTTCAAGTCAATAAACTTCAAACCAAATCAAGAGTTTCCAAAATCATTCAAGATCAATGCAATAAGATGTATCTCATTCTACCAAATCAAAACAAACAGTGCAAGCACCCAAACGACTCATAGAGCCAATCAAAACAATCAGTGCAAGTACCCAAATGACTCATAGAGTCAATAAAAGAGACATTGTGATCATAAACCTAGGCATATCCAAATTCGTATCAAGAATTTCCCAAAATAACAGTTTCATCATAATCTTATCCAATGCAATGTATGAATGAATGCATCAAAGCATGGGTAACGAAATTCAAAACTTCTATTTACAATTAAAACTTTAATGCATCAAATTTCTAAGCCACCCCTAGATCACTGGAACACTTGAAGACACCCCAGACATACCGTGCAAAGTTTCACGGCCCGTGTCCCTTCCCTTAGCCATTTTCCTTAGCCTATCTCCAATGTCTTCCGAATTTCAGGCAGTCTCACTGTTTGGGCCATTTCTCCCTCATTCGAACTCCAAATTTAGTGAAACTAGTTGCGTTACAAAGATAACTCAAAGAGCTTCACTTTTATATGTATCAGCCATCATGGTTCATCTCACATCAAATGTTGTTACCATTTAAAGTACACTGCCAAAATTGTCCCTCTAGGCCACCAACTAGCCCTTTTTGCGTTCGGCCACTTAAACCCAACCCGTGCCTACCAAACCTTAACCATGACCATTATTACATAATATAAGGCCAACCATAAGTAGATTTCGAAAATTTTCGGGTTCTTATATTGTCTCTCTAGTCCTTAGCAATTAAAGCATTGATAGTCCATATCTTTGATTCGGATAGTGCCATGGGTGAGGTGTATGTATTAACTCAAAAATTAGTATTTATCTTGAAGGATCAATCCATTAATGGATTTGGTGCATCTTGGGTTGACTATGTGAGTATTGAGCTTGGATATGTGATGATCGTTAATTGTGAGTGTGTGTTGTCATTGTTTGAATGTGAATCCACTTTGTGAATGTGAGCTTAGAAATATGTTGAAAGGAATGTTTTGTAACATTTAGAACTTTCTCGATTTTTTGATGGAGTGATTTGGTTGAATCTGGATTAGGAAAGGACCTTATGCCTTCTTTGGTTTCTTTTGAGCCCACTTTGGCCATTTGAATTCCCTAGTGATCCCTTTTGAGGCTTGACCTTTCTTTGGAAGCCATGTAACCTTGACTTTTATTATGAAATATAATCCCTTTATTTTCCTTACCATTCCCTCCTCGAGCTTAAGTGAGTGAAATTAGTGGTCAAATGCCAAATTTAGGGGTGTTGGTAGAAGGTGGTATCTCCCAACTTGAAAGTTGAGGAAATAAAGGAAAAAAGAAAGAAAGGAGAGGATTCCTTGTATGATGAGAAAAAGAAATAGAGGCAAAATGTTGAAAAATGATCAAAAGATAAAGAATTTTCTTGAAAAAGAGGACCCTCCAAAAAAATATTGAATGGATGCAATAGGGACACCTAGGATTGAAAAAACTCAAAAGAAAAAAAAATGTTAATTGGAAAAGAAAAAGAATAAGGATCAAAGGAATCATAAGCGAAAGAAGTATGTGTAGAGTTCAAGGAGGGATGAGTCACTATTATCCATATGCTTTCCTACCAGTCCTTAAGCCTACATTACAACCCAAATAAAGTCCTTTTGGATCCTAGTCTGAATGAAATCAAGTGAACTCCGATTGAGAATAAGAGCCAGACTATGGGTTGAAGCTTACATGTCATTTCTCATTTGTGAGAGTGAGTTTAGAATAGATCCTTGGAATTGATTTCCTAATATTGTGTATATAGGATCTTCTTTTGTGTGAGGGCTAATGGTGATGTTTTGGGGCAGTGAGTAGCAGCCACATGATCAATTGTGAGCATAGCCATGTCTTGAGAACTCATTGGTTACCTCTTGAAGTTTCAAAATCACATAATTAGTTTATGGAATCTTTGAGGATAGACAAAAAAGATAGGACTATATGTGTTTCTCCCTATGGACCTATTTATAAGTATTGAGATGGTATGATCAGTATTTGATTTGCTTGAGGGCAAGCAAAAGTTTAAGTTGGGGGTCGTGATGAGTCTATATCTTGGAATCATTTGGGGCTTAGAATGTAAGGGAATGTTGTCCTCAATGTGCTATTGTGGTTCATATATTGACTAATATGCATGTTTAATGCCAGGAATAGGGATTAAAGTGTATAGATGGACAATACTCAACAAAACAAGGAAAAGGAATAAAAATACCAAAAAGGTGGTCAGAAGCGATGTCAATGACACATTAAGTGGATCACCAAAGTGCAATAAAGATTACCTAATATTGTAATGTTCAAACCATCATATTTGTGACAGAAAGGTGACACAGGGAAAGGTTCTTTGGATCGTCAAACAAGATCTGCGATGAATAATGACATTACAAAAAGAAGCAGAGCTTGAGCCTTCAGGTGATGTAGCAGAAGGCGGTCAAGTGGACATTTGGTGCATCGCCAAAGCTCTAGGTGATGGCCGACTTTGGCCTCGAATGGCAAAATTAAGCACAAACTCAGAGTAAATTACATGGACTATAAAAGGAATTTGGAAAGAACATTGTCCAGATAATTCTTCCATATCTGACCTTACATACTGAGAGAGAATAAAGTACATAGAAGGTTCTTGTTGAAAAAGTACAAGGTTTTGGTGATTTAAAGATTTAGGGAGGAGAAACTGGAGAGACTAGTAGAAGAAATTCATCTTTTCTTATGTAATTCATCTTACCCACATCCATGGCTACTGATTGTGGTATTATTTTCTTACTTTTGAACATGAGTGGCTAAAACCCCCAATGTTGGGGGTGTGTATATAATATGGGTTTTTGATTTATTAGTTGCGTCTATGATATTTTGATTATTTGGATTTTAATCTGAGAGAGTTTACACTTATTGCTGAGTTTTACTTATAATCTTGAGGTTGCAAACTCTAGGTTAACTTTAGATGTTTGATTATTGCATTAATTTGAGTGATTAGAGTGTGCAATAAGTATATTAGCAAGAAATCTTTTGGGGTTTCAGTTGAATGCCACAAAATTTGGTTCACTAGCTAAAGTATTAGGAGATTTTGTATAATTTCTCAAGACAAGTGTGTCCTTGAGCGATTTGCATGTGAAGTCATAATAGGTTCATGTGAAACACCATTGTTGTCATAAATGAAGCAGTGGTTACCAACAACCTATATTGCTCATATATTTTAACTCAAACAATCAAGTATTTAGACCAGGTTAATTAGCTCTCTCCCTATATTTGCACACCCACGACATCTGCCTCAAATTGGTTGGTTAAGTTGCATTTTAGAACTGCTACAGTTGAATGCTAGTGTTTATTTACTCACACCCCCATGTTATTGCTACAAATGCCTAGTTTAACTTATTACTTCATCTCTTGAACACCTATTCCCTGTGGGATTCGACCACAACTCTTTGTTGGGTTATTATGTTGATAACGATCGTCCACATCTTCCATATATGAGGTGTACTTGAATGTCATCACCTTGTTGTAATGATATTGAACACTCATTTCATAATAATTAAAAATCTCCAACTATCTCCTTTGCCTGAAATTAAGATCCCTTTGAGTGAACATATATAGCAGGTTCTTGTTATCGATGAACACATCAGCACGAACCTCATATAGGTAATGTTGCCAAATCATCAAAGCAAATACCATAGCCGCTAATTAAAGATCACGAGTCAGATAATGTTGTCATACACCTTCAACTGTCTAGATGCATAAGCTATCACTTTTCCATGTTACATAAGAACACAACCCAAACCAATCTGAGAAGATTCATAATATACCACAAACCCATCTAAGTTATCCGAGAGAGTCAAAATAGGAGTCGATGTAAGTTGATCCTTCAAAGTCTGAATTTTTTTTCTCACACTCATCCAATCATATGAACTTGACCTTCTTTTAAGTTAACTTAGTCAATGCAGAAACAATATATGAAAATCCCTCAACAAATCTCTGATAAACACCAACTAACACAAGAAAACTCTGAATATTTAAAGGAGTCAACAGTTTAGGCCAATTCTTCACAGTCTCAGTCTTCTTTGGATCAACTATAATGACATCACCAGACACCACATGACCCAGAAAGTATACCTCATCCAACCAAAACTAACATTTTCTGAACTTGGCAAATAATTGTTTCTCCCTCAAGGTTTGAAGAACCAATCTCAAATGATCCATATGCTCTTGTCCACTCCGAGAATAAATCAGAATATCATTAATGAAGACGACAACAAAAGTATTAAGTAATCTCTTGAACACCCAATTCATGAGATAAATATACACCACCAAAAACTTAGTCATTCCAAAAGACATTACTATGAACTCAAAGTGTCCATATCTAGTTTGGAAAGTTGTCTTGGAAATATCACACTCCCATATCTTCACCTGATGATAGCTGGAATTGAGGTCAACCTTTGAGAAGTGTGTAGCCCCTTGCAATTGGTCAAATAGGTCATCAATCCTTGGAAATGGATACTTATTCTTTATAGTTACCTTATTCAATTGTCAATAGTCAATACCCATCCAAAGTGATCCATTCTTCTTTCTCACAAATAACACTGGAGCACCTCATGGTGATATATTTTCCCTGATAAAGACTTTCTCCGACAAATCCTTCAATTGATCTTTCAAATCCTTTAATTCATTTATAGCCATATGATAAAGAGGAACAAAAATAGGTTGAGTATCAGGAAGGATATCTACGCTAAAGTCTACTTCCCTTTCGGGAGGAATACTAAGCAAATCTTTGGGAAACAATATCTAGAAACTCATTAACCACATGAACCAACTCAAGAGTAGGAGACTAGGACTCAACATCTTGAACCCTAACTATATGATATATACACACCTTAGAAATAATTTTCTATGCTTTGAGATAAGAGATACACTGACCCTTGAAAGAAGAGTCACCACCCTCCCACTCAAGAATAGATTTATTTGGAAACTAAAACTAGACTTTTCAGGTTCTACAATATAAAGATGCATATGAAGCATGCAACCAATCCATCTCGAGAATAATATCAAAAATCAACCATCTCAAGTTCAACAAGGTCACCTAGAAAGACTTTATGCAAAACCAAGATAGGAGAACCTGTATAGACTCTATGGGCAACAATATACTCACCCAAAAGAGTATAAACTGTTAATAGCTCCCTTAAGATTTCAACACTCAAACCCAAATTAATAGCCAAGAAAGGAGTGACAAAATATAAATTTGCACCCAGATCAAGCAAGCCATATGCATCAAAATCAAAGACTTTTAACATACCAGTCACCACATCAAGAGTCTCATCAACCTCTTGCATGGAATGTAAAGCATAAAACCTGTTCTTATGAGGATCACCACCTTGTGGAGAGTTTGGTTAGCCTTAACCACCTAGAACTTTTTGACCCTTCCTTGGATTACTAGGATAAACGACAATCTTATGGCCTATCTTGCCACACCCAAAGTAAGCACCCACATATTTCAAGCATTAACCCGAGTGGATTTTCCCATATTTATCACACCTAGTATATATTAGCCCACCTTCATTTTGTGCTTTTAGAAGAGGCATTATATCATTGGAAACCCTCATATTTGAGCCTTGGCCTTGTTGGAAGTGACCATTACCACCACCATTCCTAGAGTTTATGAACCCACCATCATATCAAGCTCTCTTATAATCCTTCATCCTTCTCTCTATAAGGCTCTCCCCTTTAATCTATTCAGCATAAGTCATGAGTTTGGAAATATCCATCTCCCTAATAATCATAGTTGTACGACATTCTTTCACAACCAAGTAAGAAATCCCCGAAATACATTTGTGCATTCTTGCATAGGGGTTGACTAGTAGCATAGGATCACACTTTGAGAGCTTAGTAAATTTGAGGGCACACTCCCTTACACTCATTCCACCCTATTTGAGGTTGATAAATCTTGTCAATTTTGCCTTTCTAAGTTCCAGAGGGAAGAAATAATCCAGAAGAGCAAACTTGAACTCTTCTTAACCAACCCTATCATCAACCTCTCTCTCAACCAACCATTATGTGAACTACACTTGGTTTACTCCCTTCAACTTGTAAGCAACTAACAACTTTCTCTTATGAAGACACCCCTATAATAATCAACACCTTAGAGATCTCATCAATGAATTCCTGGGCATCCTCATAAACGTTTGAACCACAGAATTCCAGAGGATTTATCTGAGTGAAGTCTATCACCCTAGCAGTTGGGGTTGGTACATAGGATGGAGGAATGGCCTGTCTAGCCTGATTGGCCACAAGTTGAGCAAGCATGGAAAAAGAAGTCTAGAACTCATCTTAAGTGATTGGCTCCCCCATGAGCTCTTGAGGAACTTGGTCCTCACCAACAAGGTCCTATCTTGGTTGAGGGACTCTTCTTGGAGGCATCTTCCATAAGGGCATCAGGGACATTTATCAAAGTTAAGAAACCTCAAGAAATGTTCCATGGCACGAAATGAGCAATGAGATGTGTGACATTCCCTAAACTGCCTCATAGCCTCCTACTCATAGGTATAGTGCGCTTCACACCCATGAATAGGTCTCTACTTGATGTGGTATGTTGGACTTCAAGGATCATTTAAAAATTGTAGTACTCTGATACAAATCTTGTTATGACATGAGCCTAGGGCCTAGGTGTAACATGGAAAATGGAAATCTAAGAGTCCCCAAACAAGCTTCATAACATATTTAAGCACGTCATCAATTAGGAAACGCCGAATAAACAATAACAAACAATACTAGGGGATAGGGAAAATGAACATAATCTATGGGAATAGGGGTAAGGGATTAACATCACATAACTTTGACAAGTAAATCTACCTCTATGGAGAAGTAGGGACTTAGGACTTTCATGAACATGTCGTACATCACATATAACACAACATGAGGGGTGATGATGTCACGACCTGGAAGTGGGGCCTAGATGTGACATGGAGAAGGAGAACCCAAAAGTCCTCGATCAAGCCATCAAAGCATCATTACTTACATCATCGGTTCAGAAGCACGGAAAAGTAAACACATAACACATATTTCTAGGGAGAACGGGGCTTTAGACTCAAGCTATGGGGATGTTGCCGAGAGTGGGATGAACATGGATCACATAGCACACAACAAGTATTTTTAAGGGGCGGGTAAGTAGGACTCAAGCTACAAGGGTAACCCGGGTTAGGAGACTTTCCACATAGGCACATTCCCAATATTTACAAGTCCAATACATAATCATAAGCATAATCGAAATATCATTCCCATAATCAATTCTCAATAGCCATAATAATTCAACAAAACATAATACAACGTGCAAGAGTTTAACATGTCCAACATAGCCTCTACATAAAATAGAATGGGGCCTCGACATAATCCGGGCTCACCCTCAAGTCATAAAGTAAGGAAAATAAAATAATACAAGGAAGACAGAAAGTAGTTATTGCCCTTGAACAAAAGGGCTCACCACAAGCAAGTAGCTTCAAAGATGTCACTCGTCGTCCAATGTAAGATAGAGGTCATCACTGGTCCCTACATGGTTAGAACATGTAGACAAAGAGTATGGGTTAACACATAATATGCACTAAGTATGTGGGCATGCAATGCATATGACATAATAATATGACCAAGCGAGATGACAATGGGACAAGTGATACGAACGGAGTGCCCATAGCCAAAAGATAAGTTTATCATAACAATATGTCATGCCATGATTCATGAAATGTAACCTACGAATCATATCATAGTGGGGATGTGACCTCAACCGACAAAAGAGGGAACCTGAGTGAGCTACTACTTGGATTCATACTACTTGCCAGGTAGATCCCAAATCATCCTTCAACAAGGGGAAACATAACAAGTCATCCTATCTAGGAAGAAATCCCTTGTTGGAACATGGTTTGATGGAAAGGAGTATGGACCCTTTGAGATAGTACACCCCGACTCCAATCCCTCGGTGCTAAGCCTCATCCCATGGGAATACATATATACATGTAAGCTTTTCAAAATGGAGGGTTGACATTCTTTTCAAAACCATGCATTATTAGGAAAACCATGTATCATCAAATCCATATCCATACTTATGCTAAAAAGCCAAAAAGATTTCCAAAAACCATTTCCATATCAATGCAATAGGAGTAGCTCATCTATATAGCTTATCATATCAAGCCTTCATAATATATAGTGATTGTGCAAGCACCCATAATGCTCAATGAGCCATAACAAGAGACTATGTGATCACAAGTATTACCATATCACATCATAACAAGAGGGTCATGCCCTTAACAAGAATTTCATCATAACCATACTTTAATGCATATGCCATGAATGAGGAATCAAGAGCATGATAATGGAGGTTCAAACCTTAAACCATAATTCAATAGATATTCAACATAATTCATGAGAAAGTCCCAATTCAAGCATAATGCATTTTACCCATTCATATTAAACCATAAAAGGGACATTCACATTAAACCTTCAAGACTATAAATGCACTTTATGAAATTCAAACTTAAATCAACTTTAAATCACCTAAATTCTACAACCCACAACTCAATTCAATTGAATACATCAAAATTTAGAAAAAACTTAAATTTATAATTTAAAGAAAAGGATTCTTGGGATTTCATGGATGAAATGGAATTCATGAATCAATCCCACATACCTTGAGATTAGTCAGAAGAATTGGATGATTTTGCAAGAAGGATGATTTTTCCCAAATTTCTTAAAGCTTTCATCAATGGAGGTCAAGAGGATTGAGAGAATTTTGGTGAGGTTTGAAGAGTGTTTTTTTTTTTTGGGAACAGACCTATGCCAAGAGTCCCCACTTCTTGGACGGTTAGGAGTTGAGCAACACTCTCAAGCTTTATTATAAAATAAAAAAAAGGATAATACAGAATGGAGGGGAACTGGACCTTACCTCCTCCTAAGATGGTACATAAATCGTTTAACCTTGTAAGATTAGACAACTTATCCCTCTATTTTACAAGATGACACCTTAGAAAATATTTGCCTATATACCTATGAATGCTATGAATTAGGGAGACTCTCCCTTTACATTTGAGAATTCAAGACATCCAATCTTGGTTCTTATGATCTTCTAATCCTTGTTTGAGTCTTCCCCAATTTATCCTAGAAAAGAGATTTTGTAGTTAGTTTCTTTGGATATGCAGAATGTACTTGTAGAAGAATATTCCTTTGATAAATTGCAATATAAGTGTTTTGCATTGTTCCCCAATTGAAATGCCTGCAAGAAAACATTAGCAACAACTATATAGAAAATAACTTAGAATACATGTTACTTCCAGTAAATACAGCAGCTTCTGTTAGTAAGTCCTCCTTAATGTTTTGAGTTGTTTTCTTCTAAAGGACATCATCTGAGATTTGTCCATCCTCAGATATGCTTTACTGTCTCTAGGCAGCTGGTTAACCTCATGAAAAACATGAGGTCTTGTAATCTGATGGCTAAACTTTGCTAGAGAATCATCAACTTGATTAGCTCCCTCATACTGTGAATACATTGGAAATAAAGTATTTGGACTCTGAAATATTGGATCCTATCCAAGTATCTCTGTATTTTCCAGGGAGGTTTTGCTTTGTGATTAATCCAGGAGTTTAACATTTTTGCATCCACTTCCAACTTCACTTTGGTTATCCCTTTCTGAACACATCATTCAATCCCAATAGCTACTGCTTGTGCTTCTGCTTTTTAGGTAGTGCCTTGACCCAAAGGATAAGCATATGCTAGAACTAAGTCTCTTTTACTGTCTCTCAGGATACCTCCTGCCCCTATAGCTCCTGGGTTACCAATAGAACGGCCATCAGTGTTTAGCTTGAACCAGTCATTCTCAGGTTTGATCCATTGAACTGGGTTACTTTGATATCTTGTTGGCAGGTTTCCACCATCTTAGAGATGTCTCTCCACCTATAGGGCCAATTTATATAAGGGTAGGTTTTTCTCATGAGCATGGAGATGTCCCTTGTTACCATGTACTTGACCTTGGTTATGATAGGGTTTGTACCCTCATACTTGGCAGTGTATTTGCTCTTCCAAAGGTTCCAACAAATAAACACTGGGGTAGCTTGTAGGAGTAGCCTGTGAGCCTCATTTCTGTTAGTA
>JBCEWC010021125.1:0-10606 GCA_038996855.1 Solanum aculeatissimum | reverse complement strand
TATATATGCTTTTAAAAAGAGAACAAGTAACTTGAGACCATAACCATGCATAATTGGGCTTAAAAGACAAAAATTACTTTCTTTACTTTCATGCATACGTGACTAAAAATTCAAAACATTCTTCATGTCATACTTTCATACATAGGAATAACTCCATACTTACATAGGTATGAGAAAAGAGTATGGACCCTTGGAGATAGTCCACGTTGACTCTAGTCTCAATCCTATGCGCCTTTAAATATTTACATATAGTGTAAACACCCATCATTTGCTCAAAAATCCATACATATACATAGTGTGATCACAACTTAGTCATACCCATTCTTTGCTTGAAAACATAGACATAAACATCTTTAGGACTTAGCCCATATCATAACTTCATAAAATTCATGCTTATGAATACAAATGATATGAATGATCAATGAATAACATGGGTAATGAAGATAAACATTTAAATCGTCATAATATAATAGATTCATAATTAAATCATAACAAAATCCACAATTAAAAATATAATTCATACTACCCATGCTTGAAATAAGGACTTGAAGGGACATGCATAATTGAATCTTCATAATCTCAATATAAATCATGATAATTGAACTTAAATAACTTTGAAATCATCAATTAAGTATAGCTCATACTTCAATTTAACCAAATCATCAATAATTTAAAAGACCCAAATTCAAAGTAAGCTTAAGTTCATAAATATCAATTAAAGAAATTCATTTGGGGCTTCATGGTTGAAAGGAGCCATGAATAAATTCCCACATACCTTGATTAACTAGAAGATTTAGAGAGAAGAGAGATTGAAGAAGAAGAGTTCCTTGGATTCCAACTCCAACCTTCAACCTGCACTTGGAAGAGAGCCTTTAGAAGAAAGAATTTGAATATAATTCTAAGTGTTGGAAGAATTTGAATTGGATGAAGGTGTATAGGCTAATTCAGGGGTTTAGGAGGGCTTAGAAAGAGTAAAACGTCCTTATGAATCACTAAAATTATAATTTTACCATTAAGGAAACGGGTAAGAAAATCTGCCAACGTCACTCTCATGGTCCATTATACGGACCGTGTAGTAGTCTCACGGACCATGAACCCCTCTATGAAGCGACACTTAGAAAATATTTCATCAATAAAGGTCCAAGACGGTAATCCCATTCTTAGAAAAATTTTACTCCCGCAACCACACGGTAGATCTCACGATTTGTAAGTCTTCACACGGGCCATTAACTGGTTCATGGAGCCTCACTTGGACAATAGCCTAGACTGGCCAACCTCACACGAACAGGTTCACAGGCCATAAGGCCTCACATAGTCCGTGAACCTCCCTTCATCATTGACGCAATTTTCGAAATGCTAACCTTATACATAGAACCAATCCTTAAGTCAAGGCCATCTCAAAACACCTTACCACACCTCGTGAGAGGTCACACTAGCCTCTTAACGGACCATAAAATGGCACACGGTCCGTGAAGGCTTCCATGGGGGTATGCCCTAGCCAATTTCTAGAAAAGGATCCCTGTGCAGGCAGTCTCACCAAAAAGACCATAACTTCTTCATCCGAACTCCAAATCAAGTGAAACTAAATGAGTTGGAAAGATAACTCAAAGAACTTCAATTTGATAGGTAATCTCCCTCCCAGTTCCAATTGTTCTAAGAGTTATGACCAGTTAAAGTTAGTACTTCCAGAGACGTCATGTAAAACTTAACTGATGAGATTCTTTGAATACAACCATTCAAGAGAGACTCACGAAGATCATTAACCAATCATGGTAGGTTAAAATCAGAGCTTAATCAACTTCACAAGGTTCTAAAAAATTTTAGGTTGTTATAGAATATTAATCGAATTGGAATGTTCCTAATGCGACTATGGACTCAATGGTTGATCTTTTGGGTGAGTTGGTTAATCCTGAGTTTGACATACCCAAGAACTTCTACCAGGAAAAGAAACTGACTTTCAAATTAAGATTGTCACATGATAGAATTCATTATTGTGTTAATGATTGTATGTTGTACTACAACACTGATAGTGACTTGGAAAATTGTAAGCTTTGCAGTCATGCTCGTTATAAGAGGAGTCCGGCTGGAAAGATGGTTACAATTAAAACATTTCATTATTTACCTCTTATTACTAGATTGAAGAGGTTGTATGCATCGATGAGGTCTATCCCACATATGAGATGGCATCGTTAATATAGAAGGTTGTCGGGTGTGTTGTCTCATCCATCTAACAGAGAAACATGGAATCCTTTTGATAATGTATATCCTGACTCTACTAGAGAGCTTATAAATGTAAAATTGGATCTGTGTGCAAATGGTTTCACACCATTCTCAAATTTTTCATCGCCTTATTCTTGTTGGCTCATATTTCTTACTCCATATAACCTTCCTCCTGAAATGTGCATGACAAGTCCATTCATATTTTAAGTTGTTTTATTCCGGGTCGCTGTAACCCAAAAAGTTCAATTGACATCTATCTACAACCACTTATAGATGAGCTTAAGCAGATATTATTTGAAGGTGTATTGACTTATGACATATCAACTATATAAAATTTTGTTATGCGTGCTTGTTTAATGTGGACTATTAATGATTTTCCTGCATATGGTATGTTTTCTAGTTGGATGACTGCTGGAAAGCTTGTTTGTCCTCATTGCATAGAACAAAGTAAGGCTTTCACCCTAAAGCATGGCAGAAAAAATTCATGGTTTGATTGTCATAGTCAATTCTTGCCAATGGACCACGAGTTCAGAAAGATAAAGCATGTTTTTAGAAAAAAGAACAGGGTTGATATTAATTCTCCACCCATATCACTGACAGGGCATCAAATTTGGGAGAGAGATTCTCAACTGCCTAAATTACAGAAGCTCCACCTTCTAGACTTCTTGGATACGGTGTTGAACATAATTTGACAAAGAAAAGCATATTATGGGAGTTGCCATATTGGAAGAATAATCTCCCAAGACATAATCTTGATGTGATGCATATTGAGAAAAAAAATTTTAACAACTTATTCAACATGGTGATGGATGTTAAAGGCAAGACAAAAGATAACCCAAGAGCTAGAATGGACTTAAAGGAATATTGTAGGAGGAAAGAATTGTGGTTGTAGGAACTATCAAATGAAAAAATTATTAATCCTAAAACTAGTTTTTCATTCACCATGGATAAGAAACGTGAAACATGTGAGAGGGTTAAAAATTTGAGGATTCGGAGGGATATGCTTAAAATTTAGACAAGTTGACAAACTTGAATGAAGGCAAGTTGATAGGTATGAAAAGTCATGATTGTCATATATTCATGGAAACTTTGCTTCCTATCACTTTTAGCCATCTTCCTGAGAGGATATGGAAGCCAATCACAGAGATAAGTCTTTTCTTTAGAGATTTATGTTCTGGAACATTGCTTGAAAGTAGTTTAGATAGGATGGTGAAAAATATTCCTGTTATTACTACAAAGTTGGAGAAGATTTTTCTACTTGGCTTCTTTGATGTGATGAAACATCTTTCGATTTATCTTATACAAGAAGCCCACCTTGGAGGTCTAGTTCAAACAAGGTGGATGTATCCATTTGAAAGGTAACATTTTTTATGACTTAAGTACTTAATTATATATAATGAATATATAAATAGTAAAATTCATGATTAACACTTTTGAATTGGTATGTATAGAAAATTTAGAGGTTGCAAACAAACAATTAAACAAAGGGGACAAATTGAAGGAACAATTTTTCAAGCTCATATCGCAAAAGAAACTGACGACTTTTATTCTTATTACTTTGGGGATGAAGTGTCATACAGGAGAAATAGGTCAAATTGGAATGATGAAGGTGAGAGTGATCCTATGTTTCCCCTTATTTCAATTTTTAATAAAAGTGGTCGAGGATCTAAAAGGCGTAGAAAATGAGGTTTCACGGCTATGGAAAGATAATCGGCTATGACCCATATTCTACTTAATTGTCCAGAAATTCAGTCATATCTTGAGTAAGTGTTAAATAAATTATATTGTCGAATTACGTACTAATTAGTGTTTTTACTAACTAACAAAAATGTACATATCAATATCAACTTGTTCGTAAACACATGGTGCAACGAAGCCATATATACGAGGTTTGTCAAATGGTTAAAGGACTATATAAGTGTGAAAACCTAATTAATCATATTGAATCAGTAGGAATAATGTATTCATTTTAGACTAAATTGTATTATTTTGGATACAATTTGTAGGTTTATGATGAATACTCAATTGTTTAACATTCACCATTAGTGAGAGAAATCACATTCGGGCCTGAATCACAAATTCACACAATGAGTAAATATTGTGTGAATGGCTTTAAGTTTCAAACTGAGGACATTTCTATGTATACGAAAACCAATAATAGCGGTGTCTTCGTTCAAGGTGATGTTGATGGTCATGGCCAAACTATTGAATATTATGGTGTCATACAAGAGATAATTGAAGTTCGATATTCAGGTTGGCTTATAAAGAAGATAGTATTATTTCTATGTAAGTGGTTTGACCTATCACATAGAGGCACAAGGGTCGACCAACAACATAATATAATTGAAGTTAAACACACCAGACAATATGGAAGTTATGATTTTTTTTATCGTTGCCCAAAATGCTAAGCAGGTCTACTAGGCTCCATATCCATTGCGTAGAGATAAGGTTGATTGGTGGGTTGTTATTAAGACAAAGCTTGTAGGGAGAATTAAATTGAGAATGTATCAGATGTGGCATATCAAAATGATCATGCACTTGTTCAACAACAAGTTGATGTTAAGTTGGAGAGCACTCAACACATACTAGAAAAGGTGTCTGATGATGAATTAATAATGTCAAACGTTCAAGAAGAAGTAGATGAGGATAATGAATCATTGGTTGGAGGAGGAGAAATGGGAGGATAATGAATATGAAACAACTGGGGAATCGGAATGGGAGAATGAAGAAAATGAAACAAGCAAGGAGGAATAGACTGATAGATTATAACTAGCATGTCAGTTAATTTATTTTGTTAATACTAACATTATTTCATTTGTTTTTATTATATATTGTATTTGTGTTACTTTACCTTTAGATGTAATCGGGTGATGGTGATATATATCATAATCATCTTGGGATTACTCATTCTGGTAGGGCTAAAAAAAAGAAGTCTAGGAGACCTATTGATCCTAAGGATATCCCAGGCTATATTTCTTCGGTTGTTGATATTTAGGGTTCCCCATACGATACCTCGACACATACTACTCATCAGTATGTATCTTCTAGGACTATGGATCCTCTAGCTTTTCATAGTCAGATGCGTCGACCATGAGACACATCTTCTTCTGCACAGCCGAGATTCACTTCATATGATCATGTCGCTCTTTCATCTACAGTGACATATCATCGACCCACATATTCGACTACTCCATCTCCTACTGTTCCATCTCCTACTTCTCAGTCTCCCTACCTATGTAATCTGAGACTTAGGGATTCTTCCAATATTAATACTTTCCCTCCGCCATCGACTCAGCATTACACACATCTTCCACCATCAGACTCACCTTCTACTACTGTTGCACATGAGGCTTCATAGGGTGTGCCTGACTTAGCTCCTGGACAGAGGGACAGACATAGGAGAATCATGATAGAGCTTGATGAATCATCGTAAATTTATATTTTTATTAATTTATTTTTGCTATCGTAAGAAATTATATATGAACTAATAACATGTTTATTATGGGTATTGCAAGTGGCATCCTTTGACACAGGCTGTGAATGCTCTAAAGGAAAGTGTTAGGAGGTTTATACGGAGGTATATCCCTCTTGGGGGAAGATTTCAAATAATATTCACCAAGTGATGTTTAATGAATTCAAGGTATATATAAGATTACATAATATTTTGAGTATTAACTTATTTTTTAACACTATTTACTTTTTTCAAGACTTTATGTACTTGGCAACCGAAGTACAACATGGTCATTGCGACCACAATTGAGAGAAAGAACGAGCTCCCAACTATCCAGCTGGTTAAAGAAATCAAGGGATGATGAAAAAGCCAGTTCTTGGATGCCTCTGAATGCATATCAAGATTTGGTTCGGTATTGGAATACCGATAAATTCAAGACTATGTCCGATCAAGCTAAAAAAACTAGAGGAAGCCTAAAGGGTGGGTCATTGCATACCGGAGGTGCAAAGAGTGTTGGTACCATTACGAGGGAGCTGGTAAGATTTTTAAAATTTTAGATTTAAACTAATATTATTCTTAAATAAAGTATTTAATTTATGCAAAGTATAATTTTATTAATTATATTTTAATTTATAGGAAAAAGAATTGAGGCGGCCTCCCTTATGTGATGAAGTTTTTAGGAAGTATTATATGGAAAAAAAATGAGTCGAATCGGGATCAGTGGGTTGAGGAAAGGGCCGAACAAGCCTATGTAAGTTATTTGCAATAACTTTAATATATATATATATATATATGTATGTATATATATGTATGTATGTATGTGTATATATGTATGTATGTATGTATATATATGTATGTATGTATGTATGTATGTATATATGTATGTATGTATGTATGTATAGTATAATTTATTTTGATCCTAACTTTTACTTTTAATATACATATTGAGTCTAATTATTATTTTTAATATGCAGCGTGAGTATGAGCGACAAATACATGAGCTTGGAGACTCGGTCGAGCTAACCCTTGAGCTGTCCAATCAAATTTGGATGAAAAAGGTCGTAGGAGGGAGCCATAAGGGCAGAGTTTATGGAATGGGCTCCCAAAATAACATACGATGACTCTAACCGATTAACAAAGTATTGGATCGTTACATCAAGCTGAGTTCATTGACGAGGTTCAGTTAGCTGTCATGTCTCAACAAATTGCTCAACTTACACGTCCATTGGCAGATTTTGAAGCACAACTTACACGTGCAATGATAAATTCTGAAGCACGAAGGGTTGAATAGGAAAATAAAATGACTCTAGCAATACGAGCAACTCAGGGAATAAGTGTTCAACCTAGCCTATCGATCTACACCCTCTCCTGATGAATCTGACGAGAGTTTTGATGATTTTGTAGAAAATAGTCTCTAGTTCCCTTCTCTTTAAGTTTTGGACAATTTATACTTTTTGGTAAACTTTGAAACAATTTAAAACTTTGTAAATTATGAATTTCTTTGTTTTTAATATTTAATTGTGTTTATTATTACGTATTTTGTATGTTTTAGTTGTTGTTGATTGTCTTGTATTGGGTTGTATTGAATGTAAATTTTAATGTATGTGGGCAGCAGAACCTCTGATTTCTGCTATCAAAAAGGTTGCAGAAAAAGCGACGGACGGGGTGCCTTAGTCCGTCACTTTTTTGTAATTTTTTTTAAAAAAATTCCAAAAAAGCGACGGACAGGGTCCCTTTGTCCGTTGCTTTTCTGAATTATTTTTTTTAAATAAATAAAAAAAAGCAACGGATAGGGTCACCTAGTCCGTTGCTTTTTAGGATTTTTATTTTTTATAATTTTTTTAAAAAATATTTGTGACGCTGTCCGTCGCAAATATTAAATAATTAAAAAAATAAAAAAGTGACGTTGTCTGTCGCTTTTTAATTATTATTTTTTTAAAATGTGACGCCATCCATCACTTTTTAGCGATGTCGTCCGTCGCTTTTTGGCGATGTTGTCCTTCTCTTTTGAAAAAATGACGAAAATGACTGCGTCGTTTAAACGAAAAAAGCGACGCAGTCCATTGATTTTTTCAGTTTTTTTTTTACGGTTTTTTAATAATGACTTTAACTATATCAAAATATTATTTTAATTAAAAAATATATGATTTTAGTGAATATTTAATTGAAAATTATGCCAGAATATATATATATATATATAAACATATAAAATACATACATACATATACACATAATTTTATTATTATTTTCTATTTTGCAACACCTTCCTAATTAATATAATTGAAGTAATTAATCATGTATTGGTGGTTAAAATGGTGAAATCATTTTATTCTTTTTTTTTATCAGGAAACGTGAATTTAATATATAGTTAAGACGACCTAGTGGGTCGATAAGCAGTTACATCCGTAGATGTTTGTGCATCAAAACGACTAGAGGCCACATCCCGGCCCGAATAGGAGTTACTGTTAGGTACATGTCTTGTAAAATTAGTCTCAGATATGTCTACATTAAGCATATTATAAGCAAAAACAGGTGGCGTTACAAAAACTTTTATGTCACCACTTCGCCCTGTCTTCGTTCCCTCTTTGGCCATGAGATCAGCTAGCTGGTTTTGCTCCCTGTACACGTGACGTATCTCCCACGCTGCCAATCTGCTCAACAGTGACCTGCAATCAGAGATTAGTTTATCATAAATGGGAATACCTTTGGCTATACCTTCCAATGCTTCTATTGAGTCCTATTCGATTTCCAGTGAGGTGTAGTCATGCTGAATTGCTAGCTGGATTCCATTTCTGATTGCCTTCAGTTCTGCTTCCAAGGGGCATGTGTTTGCTAGTCTACTGTTGTAGCCAAGTAACCATTCTCCCTGTTGATTTCTGATCACTCCTCCTGTGCCACCCGGTCCGGTTGTGCTATTACATGTACCATCGGTGTTTAATTTCATCATACCAAGTCGGGGGGATTTTCATTTTACCTGGATCACTTGTTTGTCCCTTCTATTCTTGCCACAATTTCCAGTCATTGCGACGTATTCCACAGCCATTCCATAAGTTTCTGGGTGTTGACTCGAGTTTCCTTACGCTAAAAAATATTGTGGTTCCTTGTTTTCCAAATCTGCCATAGGCACCCCAATCTAGGTGAGCAGTGTAAGCCTTGTGCTTTATCTTTCTCCATTGTTCCATCCAAGTCGATGCATCCATGGATAGGAAATCTTGGTTATTTTCCCAGGAAATCATTTTATTCAATGTATTATATATATGCTTTTGTTCATAAAAATTGTAATACAAAAAAAATAAATATATTATTCAAGGTATAGCTATAAATGTCTTCTAATGTTTTTTTTCCTTCTTTGAAATACATGATTTCAAAATTATATTCTTATTTTTTACTTTTAAAAAACACACATATTGAATTAATGACCCATTAATCATTGTAGAACTGCATATAATATTATTTGTTGATTATATTTAGATAAAAAAATAATAATTGTAAATTTGAAACATTCATGCATAATTCGATTTACTAATTTGTGCATTACCAAGTAATTAGTATAATTTTTAATTAGAGAAAGTATTTTTTATATATATTATTAACATGAAGTTTAATTGTTTTCTCCGATGGATGAAAATCCTGTATTAGATGAAAATAAATTTTTAAAAGTATATATCCTAATTATGTTTTACCTTATTTTATATATGTCAAAAAATTTCTTATTTAATATAGTATCCTACTTAAAATACATCTATTTTAAAATATTATAAGTGATAATTAGGTATTGAGTGATTATTTATTTATTTATTTATTTTGAAACATCATCTTGATTAGTATTATTAGAGTAACTACAATTTTTATTCATGATTAAAATTTATGAAAAACTTTATTCAGACACTATATATATTAATTCTTGTTTGGAATAATCATAACATAAGAAAATTTATCCCTATATTACACTAACTTGACAACTCATGAATCATTAGTTATATTTGTTATTAGTATGCTATATAGTGAAAATTTTCATTACTTATTACGTCTAAATAAATGTGAACAACATATTTAAATTATTTTTAAAATATAAATATAAAATACTTTAATATTGACAGTCAAAATTTAAAACTTTAGATATTATAGAAATCGATACATTATAGCCTATAGAAACCACCAAAATCATATAATTTATAAGTATTAACTCTATTTATTAAATTAAGAAAATCATGCATTTATATTTTCATACTCTAGTCCTTATTAATAATCTTATTATGAAACTTTAAGCCTTCATGATTGATAAAATTATCAACATTGAGGTGGGTTAGAAACAATAGTCACAATTCTCTAATTTTAGTGGCCGGATTAATGAATATAGTATAATTATATTATTGTATTTAATTATAAAATTTTATATTATATTTATCTATATAAATGCAAAATATTGTGAATAAAAGAAATCAAATCAATGTTATGAATAAAAAAATACAATTTGCTAAATTTATAATTTTCTCAGTGCATCTAACAAAATATTATTGCCAACTCTTTTCTAATTATTATTTATTTATTTATTAGACGAGTATTTTTATTTTAAAATAACCTCTTAGTTAATATAGTTGAAGTAACAGATCTTGTCTTTTCAAAATTATATTCTCTTTATTTTTAAAAGAAAAACACACACGCTATATGAATTCATTGATCATTGATGAATTATAAGTAATTCTATTCGCTATATTAAAAAAATATTCAATTGTAAATTTTAAAATCTATACTTACTTCAATGAACTAAATTTTGTGTTACTGAGTAATTATTATAATTTTAATTGGAGAAATATTTATTTTTATTTGTTATGAATTTTAATTGTCTTCTAAAATAGTGTTGGTGTATATGCATTTTATTATTAAAATAAAATATTAAGTGCATATATTAGTGGTATAAATTGTGGGAGGAAT
>JBCEWC010021124.1:0-10607 GCA_038996855.1 Solanum aculeatissimum | reverse complement strand
AACAATCTTAGGCAAAATATATTAACGCAGAAAAGGGAACAGCAACCAAACTCAATTAAACACACTTCATGGAGACTCGAAAGCGGAGAAAAACGACTGATATGTACAGTAAAAGGAAGATTCCATGATTAGCAGGATAGCAAGACCTCATCACAGAGGATAGCAAGACCTTATCACAGATTCAAATGAAGCAAAATCCTATGATGGTAGTTTTGAATTTTTAACAAGAGACAGAGGAAACAATTTATCGGATTTAGTTCAATTGGAACTTCCGTCAGTTAAATGTGAACATGCTTGACACGCTAGTAAACATTTACCCAATATCAGGCTCAAAACAATAAAAGCTTACTTGAATATGACAAGAACTGATAAGTAGAAGGATACGCAGGCCAACATAGGAATTATGATCTATCTAACTAAAATGTGACTCCACGACTTCAAGATTCGCCTCAATAATCAAGTAGCACCAACATTCTAGGAGAAAGAAAATGCTAACAAACTTAAGCGGTTCAAGTGTTTTGACAAAAAATCAGCACACAGTCATGGCAATGAATCAGCTAATAATGTTCCCCAAACAGATTGAAACTTCATAGGAAAATAGAGCCAATGGAATGAGCGTGCAGGTGAGAGTGTGAGAAAGCGAGCAGTGTGAACTCAACAACATTCTGTGACCCAAAGTTTTAAGCAAGACAGTATGAAGATGAAGTAGAACCTGACAGTGAGCCACTCAGAACAACACATACCAACGTTTAAGAGGCAAACCAGTAAAAGAATGGAGATACAGCAGCAACAATGACACAAACACCCAACCAAACCAAGAACCTTTTTTTTTTTTAGGCATGATAGAGCCATCCAACCCTTTATTCCACTAATTAACTAACACAATAAATCAACCATAGAAATCGCATCCGAACAGGGACATACTTGAATAAAATTCAACATAGAAACATAAGGTATGAAAAGAAAGACAACGGAAGGAATGAAACAAAAGTATTACCTCTTTCGGGGCAGCGTTCTGGGACGACGAGCTGAAACGAGCACTCAACACCGAAGCAAAGTCTCACTTATGAATTTGTGACTTGAAACCAAAATTATTGGTTTCAGGAACCTTCAAAATACCTGGACTTTTCTGGAATTTGGATAAAACAAAAAATTTCAATATATTTTTGGGGATGAAGAGTTCTCTGGAAATTGACTAAAAAGAAAGCTCAAGATGTTTTTGAGGCCGAAAGCTCTCCCTCTAATTAGTAACGAAAGGGGAAATTTATAGGGGTTTCAGGTTCAAGAAAATGGGGAAAGCCGAGGGATTACCGGATTTGGGGGAGATTTGAATTGAAAATTTTGAAATTGGAAATCAGAAAAGTCGTTGGATATTGTCAAATACCGTGATTTCGGGGTCGTGGGTCGCTGCTTTGGTCCCAGGTTTTGGCTGTGGGGTCGCTCTTGACCCCGAGTTCGCGGCTGGTGGAGTAAGGGGAGCGGGCTGTCGGCGTCATGCTGTGAGTCACGGCGGAGCTGGTGCTGCGTGCTGCTGTAGGTCGTCGGCGTCGCTGGCTGCTGCTGCGGCGGTGCTGTGTGCTGCTGTGGTGGAGTTGATGCTGCGTGCTGCTGTGGTGGCATCGATGCTGCGTGCTGCTGTGGTGGCGTCTGTGCGGCGTGCTGTTGTGGTGGCGTCGATGCTGCGTGCTGCTGTGGTGGCGTCGGTGCGACGTGCTGCTGTGGTGGCGTCGGTGTGAATGTGTGTGGTTGTGGTGTGAATGTGTGTGTTTGTGTTTGCTGGTGAAAAGAAGAAAGATAGGGAAATGGGCGGGTCGGTTTAAGGATTGGGCTGTGAGGGTGAGAATAGTTTGGGCTGGGTATGGGGCAAACGTTTGGGCCGAGGGAGTGGGCTAGAGGGAAAGAAAGGTTGGGCTAAAGGGGAAAAGAGTGGGCTGGGGCGGTTTTGTAGGATTGGGCTAGGATTTAGTGATCCACAAATGGATTTAGATCTGAAAATAAGTTAAAGGGTAGGAAAAAATAGATTAAGAATTTAGCCACTTTAAATTACAAATGTAGCCAAATAAAATGTGACCAATTGGAGTAAGTTGATTAAATTGATCACGAGACAAAATTAATACGAATTAACTAAAGAACTTTAAAATGTCAACAACTTAAAATAATCAATCTAACCATGAAATGATTAATTTTTAGGAGTGATTAAATTGAAAAATAACAATAATTCTTATTAAAAGCTTGGTGAAAAATTTGAACGAGACGTGAAATTAAAATAGGCAATACTTGAATTTAGAGGATAAAACATAATTAGTACAAAAAAAAATATTTGAACCTCAAAAGATCATAAAAAATTATTTTTTCGTATTTCGAAAGCCAATTATTCGAAGTTTTTTAAAATTTAAAAATTCAATATTAAATTCGCATTGTGGAGGGTAAAAATTGGGTGTCAACAACACCAACATACTATTTCCTAGAGACACTTTAACCTAGTCTTACCTATCTATTGTACATCATAAGTTCTTATCATCTCTCTCTTCCTCCACATCCATAACCTTAATGAAAGAGGACATCATAATTATCACATCAAAAATGCATGCACCCTCACTCATCAACAATAACTCATCTACTATCATCAATATCTCTATTAAGACTAGAAAAAAGATCATTGAAAGGGCTTAGAGCAAAAGATCATAAGAACAATACATTGAGAAATTTTGATATGAGAGCACTCATCATGTGATACAATCTCATTAGTCATTTAGGACTTATCATGAGTTTATGGAATCAAACATGCTGTGAAACTCAAGTCATATCTCATACGATATAAGGTTAGGAACTCTGAGATTTATGAGATTAAAGTACAACTGTCACTCCTCATCCTCAGAACTCAACATGAACGTGCATTGACGTCGAATGCATGGGTCTAGGCCATAGGCATGACTCTCATACATGAGACAGAAGTAAAACATCACCTTAACTAAACTATAAGGAATATAAGAGATAGAAAAATATCAATGTCTCATCCTGGTCAACTCATCACTATCAAAATTTTAAAACTCACTTTAGTTTATTAACTCCTTATCTCCGCCTTAGCTCAAAGGTTCACTCCCTAAGTCAACAAATCAATTTTGTTTACTAAGCTATAAGTATAGCTCTCCACACGATTGAGACATCACTTTCCACAAGAACATATTAAACTCTTCTATCATACCATACTCAAAGATATAAAATTGCTATTAGAACTTTCTTCTGAGATACTACTCTTAGCTTCCTTCTAGCTCTGTGGGTATCTTTCTATAGTTACAGTTTTACTGGCAAACTCAATTGTTTTCTACAACTCTTATAACCTATCTTTTTTGTTTAATCCACTAACATTCAATGTCTAAGCTCCAATATATTCGACTACGGAAGTCTTGGATTACAAGGTAAAACTCATTGTTATTTATACATAAATCCCCATCGACCTAATTTCTGAGGGTGACAAAGAATGCTTACACCAACTTACTCTACATTGACAACTCAAATATATTATCTAGGTTCTCATAGCAAGTCATAACTTAGAGATTCACACAACTTTACACTATTGTGAATACATATCTTAAGCCTCTACTTATCTAGTGTTTCATTCTCAATTCACTATTTTCATCTAAGGGGTACCTCTATTATACTCATAGCATCTCACTTATTGCAAGTTAACATCTTAACATCGAACACACACTACCGCAAGACTCTTAGAGCAAATCTTCAACTAAGACCATCACTGTCATAATGTTATCTCCTTCTTCACATCGTTTCTCAAAATTCAAGCTTAACGCCTAATGATAACATGTGCATTACACACATCCTCATATTGTATAAACTTATAATTTCTAGTTAACAAATTAGGAACATAGGCCCGCATAAAATCTCATAGCGTCTACTCTATCAACACATCCCATCTTCACAACTCAAGTACTATCCACCCATTCTCTATACCTTCTTATTTGGCTAAGCTCATAACTTTATGAATCTCATCAATTGGTGATAGGAGACTCTTCTTAGAGAGTATAAAGGATCCTGAAGTACTAGGTATGATATCCCGTAATGCTATAGCGTGGAGAGGGATAAAGGTGCAAACTGGTTGGCCCAGGTATAGATAATACCTGAGTATGTGAGCCCATCGAGAAGGATCATCACAAAAAATCACCTTTTTGTGATGACCCTTACTTACGGGTTTATATACTCAGGTATTATCTATTTCAGGGCCAACCAGTTCGTACCATTATTTCTCTTTATGCTGAAGTGCTACGAGGTATCGAACTCCATACCTCAGGCTTCTTTACACTCTCTTAGAAGAGTCACTTATCACCAATTGAGCTGCAACTCAATTGGTGATAGACAACTTCTTTTACAGAGTGTAAAGGAGCTTGAAGTACCGAGTTTGATATCCCATAGCACTGCAACGTGAAGAAGGATGAACGTGCAAACTGGCTAGCCCTGGCATAGATAATACCTGAGTATGTGAACCCGCGAGGAGAGGTCATCACATTAGATTTCTGGCCTTAAAGTATGAAATAAACTTACTCTTAAACACAATAAAATCACCCTTCCACTCTAAGACAGACTCATTCAAAAACTGAAATTTGATAATTTAGATTCTATAATCAATAGAGGCATAACCAACATGAAGTCAGTCCATGCCAAAGATCACATCAAAGTTAATCATCTCTAACTCAATCAAATTAGCAAAAATATCTCTATGATAGATGGAAACTACGTAATCTCTATAAACCCTTTCGACTATGATAGACTCACTAGTAGGAGTGAAAATAGCAAATGGTTCAAGCAAACACTCAGGAGGAATGTCAAATCTATTGGTCACATAAGGAGTTACAAAAGACAATGTGGCATCCAAATAGAGTAATGCATTACAATCAAAGGTGAAGACTCAAACCATACCTGTAATAATATCTGGTATAACTTCTTGATCATGGCAACTATCCATGGCATACAAATAGTTTGTAGCCTCGCTTGTGCTAGAAACAACTCCTTTATGATTTTCTCTAGTCGGTGGTGTCGGTGCAGAAGATTGAGCCTTGTTAGCCTTCTTCGGACAATCTCTTTGAAAATGACCCATTTGGCCACACTTATAGCACGCATCTCCTCCCTCACGACATCTCCCTAAGTGTAGTTTGCCACACTTGACACATTACAACTTATCTTGTGAACCTAGAGTCACACTAGCCTGCGACTGAGATTCTTGGGCTCTGAAATTCTGAGACTTTTGCTCATTCCAATTTTTGGGTACTGGTGCACTAACAGATAAAGGCGCTGGCCTGGACTGAAACTTGCTACCATGCCCATTTCCTCTCTTCCCAACCACATGGATGGAGGTTTTAGCCCTCTTATTCTTGATCTCCTCTATGTCTATCTTCCTTTCCTCCTCTGCTACAATAAATCATAAACCTGCCTATGTCCATGTCACTCACAAGTATAGCTCCTCTCCAATCTTTCTTCGGCCATTTTTTCAACCCATCAATGTACAGACCCATCCTGTTTCTCATGTCTGTAACTATTTCAGGAGCACAGTGAGATAGTTGCATGAACTTAAGACTATACTCCTTCACCGTCATATAGCCCTATTTTAGATTCAAGAATTCTCTTACCTTTGCCTCTTTCAACTCTCTCAGGAAAAATCAACCCATAAAGGCATCCTCAAATACGACCCAAGTCAAAACTGGAGCGCCCTCTCCTCTACCTTTTTTCTACTGGTCAAACCATAGCTTGGCAACACCTTTGAGCTAGTAGGCAGCTAACTTAACCCTATCAACATTGGTCACATGCATCACTTGAAACACTTTATTTAGCTCATCAATGTAGTTCTCAGGATCCTTATTGGGTGTAGACCCTGTGAACTCAGGCGGGTTTATCCTCATGAACGCTCAAACCCTGGATATGTTGGGGGCATCCTATTTTCCTGCTCCATGTCTAGCAACCGGTGCTTTCATAGCCTGGGACAAAGTCTGGATAGCCTGGAGAAGCTCAAAATTTTAGATGTCAGCCTGAAGTGGTTGTTCAAGGATGGCTTGGCCTATGGGTTCATCCTAATTTTGGGGCTCAGGTTGGTTAACATTCTGCTTAGCCGGGTGACCTCTTCCTCTAACAGCTCTTCTTGGAGGCATGGTCACAATTTTGCAAACACGAAATGCACGGATTAGAAGAAAGCTTTCATAGAATTTAATTATATAGCACGAGTTAGAATACGAAAGAAGTGTAACCCTTCCTAATATCCTATATCCTTCTGCTTATAAAGTATGGTGCACAACACACCCATAAACAAGACTATACTAGACACGACTTCATACACTCCCTAGGACATTTGAACTCTATGCTCTGATACCAAGTTTGTCAAGCCACGAGAGGGTACCCTAGACATGATTGACACTCAGATACTATTGCTAGTCCCTAAGAGAACCGCATGGCCTCATCACAGTCATTCAATCATAAGTATATATATATAAATATCAGTAGAAGACTAAGATAAAAAGGGTGGACAATCTCAATCATAAGGCTAGTATGAAAGGACCTAGCTAAAAATAATATCCAACCAAACAAATCAACTCTAGTCTATGAAGCCTCTATCAACTGAACAATGGTTCCAATGACAGATTGATGACTACCTTAAATCAAAGAAAGAAAGAAAAATAAGTCTAAAGTCTGACTCTAAAGACTAGATAAAATAAATGATATGCATCCTTCAAAAGTCAAGGAGGACTCACCAATCAGCTGATATCGGGAATAGATCCTTAACGAAGCGCCTGTTGATGATCTCTAATACCTGCCTCTGCATCATAAAATGATACAGTCCAAATGGACGTCAGTATGTGGAATGTATGAGTATATAAAATGACTGAATGAAACATACATCAAGGTAGAATACTATCAACTCAGATACTCAAATCAAGAGATAAGAAACTCAATTAAGATGTCAAATGGTTATCTCAAGCGAGAATAAAGAATAGACAAAGACCAATCAATACAAATCCAAACTAGTCCAATCTAACTCAATCATAGTACTATCAGCATGAAACCTATCTAGGAGTTTCTTTTATCTGACAACAATCACTTATGAACTAATGATTGCACAAGAATCCCATTGATATTGCCATAACCACTCAGTACTTGCCAGGGTAATGAGTGAATCAATCAATAATGGATCAAATCAAATCAAATGAATCCTCTATTCTTTTAGGGACCTATCAAGAGGAAATATTCAACTTAATGGTTTCAATCCTCTCCTATATTTGGTAGCATAGTTCTGGAGTTCGATTTGAACTTACTCTCACTCAACTCGATGCTCAATACTCTTCCCAAGAATCAGTGCTCATAAAACATCGATCACTCCAATCAATGAATCATTGAATCTCTTAATGGACTCTTTCAGCTCATCAATTTTTTCAAGTAAATCTTTAAGTTTAGAATAATCTTTAGAGTTCAATTATGTGGACTCACAGGACCATCATGTTCTATCAACCTATCATCATGCTCAATCACAATCACAATTAATATTCTCAAATCAAGGCTATAGATTTAATCCCTAGGTTCATTCATACAATCTTTTATGAAGCTATATATATAGGATTTTTGAAATAGCTTATGAAAAGCATTTAATCAGTAAAATCGGGTTTACGATGATTATCTACATATAAGAATACATAGAATGCATATAATTTGAAAGAAAACATTCAAAGAGGCATACATGGGGACTCAATACATTCAAAACCTTGCTATCATCATCAGTAGGGGCACATTGGGGAACAAACTCCAAGTTTTAATTTAGCCTTACATACCTAGGAATTTTGAAGAACAATCAACTCTAAGAAAGTCTCCACTCGCGTGCTTGGAACCCTAGCTTTCTCCCCTTCCTCGATGCTCTCTAGAGTTTCTAAGTGTTTTTTAGGAGTAGTACCCTTAAGGTACTGATAAGGGGTCTAAAACAAGTCATAAACATCATGGGTTTTAATTAAAAGTGATGGGAAAATATAGAATTACCCTTCAAGAAAACTGCAGAAAATGGACCAAGAAACCCTTTCTACGGCCCGTGAAACAGGTTACGTGTCGTGGTCCTTTCTCATGGAAAGTAGATCAAAATTTGAGTTTCTAGATCTTATTCTAAAAATCAACAGATATCCCGTGAAACATGTTACAGGTCATGTTTCACTCTCGTGGAAATCAATTTAAAATATGGGTTTTTGGAGCTCATTCTACGGATATACATATAGCCCATGAAACAGTTTACGGGTCATAGTTCACTCTCATGGAATTCAAACCAAAATATAGTTTTCTGAAGCTCATTCTATGATTTATCAAACAGGCCATGGAACAAGTTACGGGTCGTGTTCCCTCTCATGGACTCCCTTCTATACTTAGCCAAAAATTTTCAACTCTGGAACACCTGTTGCGACCTGGTCCACAACTCATACTTTAGACCACGACTCGTAAACTCTTTCATAGAATCAGGTCAGACCTGGTTCACTTCCAAAATTTCTAGGGTGTTACATCTCCCCCTTGAGATCATTCATCCCTAAATGATGAAAGATCTATGAACCTATTCCATGCACGAATCCTATCCAGGACTCCAAAAATCAAAACAACTGACAAATCATTTATGCAATCCGTCAATTAGGCAAATAAACAGTCAACATATCAACTCAATCATCAGTCAGACTTTGGAACAATATCGTTAGTCAAACCTAGAATAAGACAAGACTCAAGAGATAGGAACGAATCATTATCGTCAACTCTCTTATCATCAGTAGGCAGGAATAAATGTGGATACCTAGCATTAATATCCTTTTCAGCTTACCAAGTAGCTTCTTCTACAAATTGATGTCTCCACAACACCTTGACAAATACAATCTTTTTGGTCCTTAATTTGTGAACCTATCAGTCAAGGATCTGAATAGGAATCTATTCATAGCTCAGGCTATGTTTTACTTTAATACACTCAACAGACACAATCAACTGTGGATCTCCCAAACACTTCTTAAGCATGAAAATGTGGAAGACCAGATGGATGACCGCTAACTCTGGTGGTTGTTCTAACTCATAAGCTATATTTTCCACTCTTCTAAAAATCTGATAAGGACCGATGTACCTCAGACCCAACCTCCCTTTCTTCCTGAATCGTATCACCCCTTCATTGGTGACATTTTCAAATACACCCAATCATTGACTTCAAACTCCAAATCCCTCCTCCTAACATCAGTGTAAGATTTTTGTTGGCTCTGCGCAATCTTTAATCTTCTCAGATGATTTTCACCTTCTCCATGACTTGGTGAACTAAGTATGGTGCAGATTTTTGTTGGCTCTGCGCAATCTTTAATCTTTCTCAGATGATTTTCACTTTCTCCATGACTTGGTAAACCAAGTATGGTCCAATCAATTCTGCTTCACCTATCTCAAGCCAACCAATTGACGATCTACATATCCTCCCATAAAGAGTCTCATAGGGATCCATCTGAATACTCGAATAAAAATTGTTGTTGTAGGCAAACTCAATCAGAGGCATATGGTCATCCCAATTACCTTTGAAGTTAATGACGCAAACTCTCAATATATCCTCCAAGGTCTGAATTGTGTGCTCTGCATGGCCACCAGTCTATGGGTGGAAAGCAGTGCTGAGATTCACCCTTGAACCAAAGCTTATTATCTGTGTTATACATAATAATAAAAAAACGAGCACTAACAAACTAGGAAAAAATAATTAAAATATAGTAGAAAGAATATACAAAGAAGGGGGAGGAGGGGTGCAGAAATAATATTTTTAAAATATAATAAAATAAGCAGATGATACACATATTATTGTCTATAGATTTTAATTAAAGAGATGTGAACAATGAAATAATTTTTTTTATATTAATAAGAAGAGAACTTGATAATTATACTATGCTAAGTGATAAGCTAATAAAAGTCAATATTAACAATTCAAAACATGTTTTGTTATCTTTATTTATACATATTTGATTATGAGAGATTCAGAGTGGGGTGAAATATAAGGAAAGATGGGGTATATTTCATTGAGAAATAATATGATAATTGGACTTTTTAAAACATCATTTCTTTCAATATGTTCGATAAAGTATCACAATATAAAATACTTATATATAATAATTTAATATTACCTGCACATTGCGCGAGTACATATACTAGCACATAATAAACAAACACCACAATTCATAATTTTTTAATTTATAATTATTTATAAAGAAGCTCACCAACATTTACTATTACATAACTTCGAAAAAGTCTAAAGGCTAAAAAGTATACCGCATTATAAGTACTAGTTTAATTTACGTGCGTTACACGTGTGTGTCATGTTAATATTATTAAATTGAATTCTATAAATGTTTGAAAATCCTTAATATTATTATAAGAGTATACATTTTTAAAAATTATTTATCCGATGTTCAGAATCCGCATTGAAGTCCAACAAATTCAAAATCAGACTTGATAGACCTCAGAATAATACTCTCTACCAAAAAAAGAATTTCATAACTAACCTACACAATTCTAAGTAAATGGAACAATAATGGATGACCCCGAACATACATTTAATTAAAATATAATGTGAA
>JBCEWC010021123.1:0-10607 GCA_038996855.1 Solanum aculeatissimum | reverse complement strand
AGCTAAATAAATAATTTTGCTTCCGATAATAAAAAGTTGTGGCAAAAGTTAAATGAAATAGTCATAGATTATTTTGCATAACTAATTATTAATTTTTGCTACAAGTTAAAATTTACCGTAGTAATTATAAGTTTTTTAGCCACAATAAGTTATTTGAAACAAAACGGTGTAGCTAAATAAATAATTTTGCTTTCAGCAATAAAATATTGTGGCAAAAGTTAAATGAAATAGCCATAGATTATTTTACGATAATAAATTTCATAACTAATTACTATTTTTTGCCACAAATTAAAATTTACCGTAGTAATTATAATTTTTTGACACTCATCTCTTAATTTTTATATAGTGAATAGCATTAGAAAATGCAAAGGACCAAATCCCAAAAACAACATAGATCTGAAAATACTGTCGACACTAAAGGATTCTATTATGATATTTGTGGAACCACAATAACTACACCGCAATACAAACTGCATATAGAGACTTAGGAAACTACAATAACTACAAACTACATATAAATTATTTTGTATCATTTTGAGGAATTTTGTAGTTATATTTTTTTAAGTGAATAGCGTCAGGAAAAATTAAGAATCCAAATTCAAAAAAAAACAAATAAACACGAATCTGAAAATAATGTCGATACTAAATGTCATCCAATAGGATTCAATTCAAAGATTTATATGTGCTAGACCAGTCAGTGTTTTAAAAGATGAATTTTAACATATTTCCACCATTTTTAATATCCTAAGCTTCGTTTTCAAGAGATTCTTCAAGGTTTTTCGAGACAAATCGTTTGGATAACTATTTTCTAACCTATTTCCTCTATTTTCATTGATTAATTTGTGTTTTTAACTTATAATGTTGGATTTTTAATGGTGAAATTTGGAGATTTTTTGGACTTGAAGAATGTTTTTGTGAATTTAATTTCAGATTCTGACTATTTTTTCAGCATGGACTTTTTGGCCATTTTGCCCTTTTCATTTGAATTGATTGATTTTGATGTTATTAAATTCGTTATGTGATTGTGATGCTATATTTGAATAAATTTTGTTGATTCAGAGTATCGTAGAAAGGGGAAAGCTAAGGGTTTGACTTGGTTCATGACTTTATATAAGGTAAGTGGACTTCTAACCTTTTGTTAAGTATGAATGAATATAATCTTGTATGCTCCTATGTGTATATAATTGAGTACTTTGGGGTAGAATAGTATCATATTAGGCTTTGATCATGAGATTTCGGATTGATTACTTGTTCCTATGGTGATATCTTCACTTGTAAAATAAATTGTGACTTCGTAATATATGTAATCCTGTGAATCATTTGATATTGTAGGGGCTCTTTCTTTCTCATCGGGAGGAATATCTTTCAATATTAGATGCCGGAGTGTGGGCCCTTTGGGTTTGTGAAGAAAATCTTGTATAACAAAAAAATAGAGAAGAGAAAGAGGTGTTTTGGCTGGGTATAACACATAAATACGCCGTTTAATTTGATTTCCACTGATATCTACGTCCTCTAATCTTGAATGTGCACAAGTAGATATTCAATCTTGGATAAAATTGAATAACTAGACACACACATCTTATGAAGTATAATAAATGTACCATGCATGAAGGACATAAAACTTCCATGCAGTACGCTTCGTAAGACAAATGTGTCTATTTGTTCAACTTTATGTAAATTTAATTGTCTACTTGTGCACACCCAAAGATGAAGGGTATAGATGTAAGTTAAAGCCAAGTTGAAAGACACGTTATGTATTATGTCAATTTAAAAGTATTTTTTCTCTTTTTATGTAATTTTTTAATTTTAACTTTTGACATAGTATGTTTAAGACTATAAGACCAAATGATATTTCGGTATATTTCATATATCTTTATTTTTTACCTCCCATTTTGACAACAAACTTTGAACTTGAAAATTTTAGCTTTTGAAGATGCATTTTTTAGTTTTGGAACTTGGAATTGTTTTTAAAAATTTTCAAAATCTAATTTATGATCAATAAAAGTTGAATACAATTTTTTAAAGTCTAATTAAAAATTTATGGTTAAATGCCAATTAGGATCATGAGATTTAAAATTTTCCTTTATATCCTCTGATTTCATTATAAGTGGTAATACAAACAAATTGAATAATAAAAAAATTGAATGTTATTTGGACCATCAATTAAACACCAAAAGTAATATTTTTCCCTGTTTCCCTCTCAAAGTTGTAATAGAAATAAAACCTATTTTATTTAGATTTTGTTGTTTTATAAATAGAAGTGGAGTTAATATCACAGATGATCACTCAACTATTAGTTTTTTTTGGAGAAAGTCAATCAATTATTAGTTTTTTTCACGAAAAGTCACTCAACTTTTTTTTTTAATTTCCAAATCACTCAACTAAGAATTTCTTTCACAGAAAGTCACTTAATTATAAGTTTTTTTCACAAAAAATCACTCAACTTTATTTTATAACTCAAAAGTCACTTAACTATTGGTATATCACTTAGAAAGTCACTCAATAATTAATCTTTCACTTATAAAGTCACCCGGTCAGTTTAAATAATTTTTTTCACAAAAAGATAATTTTATATTTTAAACTAATTTTAAAAAAAATAATAAAATGCTCATTTTAGATTTTATTAAATTTTGTTGAAACATAAAAAAAATTTAAATTTTTTTAAAAAATACTAAAATACCCATTTAAGTTATTTTATTAAATTTTGTTGAAATATAACTTTTTTTAAAATTTTAAAGTGTCTTTAAACTCAAATGTTTAGTCACTACAAGGGTAACAATGAAACAATAGAAGACAACAACGATCTTTTAAATAAAAAATATGTTTTAACAAATTTAATAAAATGAGTATCTTATTACAATTTTTTTCCTTCTCATTTATTTTGTTTGTTTTTTCATTAGACTTCATTAATTGAGTTTCTTTGAAGCTCTTATTTTAGCAAGTTTTTATTTTATTTGGGCTTAGATTGGTCATTTGTTACTTTATTAGAAGTTTGCTAACTATTAATCAAAATTTGAATTACAATATAATTAGAATTCAAATCACAAGAAACGAGAAGAAGTGGAGAGTGGTGGACTAGGAAAGGAAATAGTCCTTATTTTTATGTCATTAATGTCGAGATTGCAAAAGACAAGGTAAAAATAATATGTTTTCATCAAAGTAGAACTATGGTAATTGGAAAAAAAATCAGCCTGATTGTGATGTTTTGTATGTTTTTCTCATATCAAAATAGACTACGAATATATGGGTCAGTTTGTGGATTCGCCAAATGTCGCTATTAATAATATTTTATAAGTTAAAACAATTGTCAAAAAATCTTTTAAGTTTTGTAAAAAATTTAAAAAATGTATTTGGTAAATCTTTTTTTTTTTAGGTTAGACTTCATTAATTAAGTTTGTATTTTATTTGGGCTCAGATTAGTCAATTTTTACTTTATTAGAAGTTTGCTAATTATTAACCAAAATTTGAATTATTATATAACTAGAATTCAAATTACAATAAAGGAAAAAAACTGCAGCGGTAGACTAGAAAGGAAATAGTCTAAAAACTTGGAAGGAATTTGAATTAGAATATAATTAGAATTCAAATTATTATTAATATTTTCGTAAACTTATAATTATTGTTGTTGAAGATATTACTTGAAAATAGAAATCGACTAGGACTCCACGAGAAGTATCCTACTTAAACAAGAATATTAAGGCTCCTATAAATACAACACAAGCAAACTTCTCTACAGACTTGGAAATCACCATGAAGCCCACTACTACTAAGGCAATTGAAGAAGAGCAAATTACATGTGAAAAATCCCCTCGTCACAACTGGAGTGAAGAAGAGCAGATAACTCTTCTCAAGGGTTTGATCGAGTTCGAGTCACAACGTGAAAAATACCCTCACGTTGACCCTGATATTTTTAACGACTATATCCATAAAAAATTGAACATGGAATTACTTGATAAGAGCGAGATAAGTGACGAGATTGATAGATTGAAGGTCAAGTTTATTGCTAATTTGGAGAAGGAGAAGCTACCTATTGATGATTTAGTCTTTCAGCTTTCAAGGGAAATATGGTTGAGGAAATTGCTTACTCAAGACCGCCGTGGATCGTTGATGATACCGATTTTACTTACTTTATTTTGTTTTGTTTTGTATTTTTTGATTTGAGATTAAAACTTATTTGAGAATAATTCTATCAAGTTTGCTTTTCAATTTTTAGAAATAATTAATGTGTTCATGGTTACTATGCATAACTTAGTTAGGATGTATGATTTTCTAATAAACATGTTTATAATCAACATGACACACGTCTATAGGTTATCAAAAAACTAACAAAATTGTACTGTATCAAGTGTATCAAAGAATACAATTTGTATCAATGAATATATTGTATTTAATACACTTGATACAACCTAAGTACAATTTGATACATGTGTATTCGTTGATATAATGGATTGTATCAATTGTATTCATGATAAAACCTAATAATTCAAGTAATGGGCTAGTAATCAAAGAGGAAGTAGACCAGTTGGGCTTGCGTACAATTCCTATTCCTAATGGAACAAGGATGTTTGCTGGATCCTATAAAATATAAAACAAGAAAACCTCTCAGCCTATTCAGGTTTAAAAAAAAAAGATGAATACGAATGATTCAAATTCGATTTGGGAGTCATTGTTTTTATCTGATTCTGACGAACAAGACGAGTACACTATGGTTCATATATTTAGAGATATGATTTTTGACCTGTTTTGTCATTCTGTTATAATGCCATAATCTTGATTTGCCACAATGTAGAATACCATGCTATGCTCTCTCGAGATTGCTAATTAATGTTTACCACTATTTTAAAATCATTCAACGTTTGAAGTAGAAATAAAATTGGAATAGAAATACTAGCATAATACATAAAAATATTCTTTATGACATAAATCAATGTAATATATTTGGCTAAGAAAAATGACTCAGAAAAGTCACTGGAAGAAAACCAAGAAAGGCTATCTACGACCCGTAGATGTGACCTCGTCGTTGCCCATGTGACTTAGTAAAAATTTTCTAATTCTGAGGCCCATGTACGAGTCCTTCTATGGGTTATACTTCATTCCACGACCCGTGGAATGAATTTCGTAGATTGAGTTCCAGAAAATCAAAATTTCTGAATCTTGAACCACGAATTAACAGGGCAACTCATCATTCAATTTACAGCCCGTAGAAAGGGGTTTCGTAGATCCCAGGTCCAATTTCTAGTAACTCAAATTTTGGGCACTCCCATCTACGAGAGGCCACTTACGGCCCTTAGACGAGGCTTCGTGGTTCCACTCGATAATTTTAAAGAGGGGTAATTTCATCTTTTTTATATTTATTAATTAAAACCAATGACGTTTTGAACTTGTTTTTTGTCCTTTATCAGTCCCCTAGGTGTATTATTCCTCATAATACACTTAGAAACCTAGAGAGCATTAAAGAAGGGAGAAGAATGAGGGTTTTGAGTTCAAGCTTGAGGATTGTCAAAGGATTGATCGTTCTTCGAAATTCCAGGTATGTAAGGCATCCTAAAGCATTGGACTGAGTCCGTCAAGCCCGCAACTCAATTTGTGAAAGGCGACTCCTCTTGGAGAGTGTAAAGGAGCCTGAGGTGGTGGGTTTGATTCCCCATAGCATTACAGCGTGAAAAGGGATGAAGGAGCACATACTCAAGTGTTGTCTCTGTCAGGGCTAGCCAGTTCACTCCTTAAGGGTATAAAAAGTTTTAAAAAATATTTTTTTAAAATTCTGATAAGGTAAAAAAATTTTAGAGACAGACTAAAAATGAAAGAGTGTCATGAGACCGAGAGAGTACTTATTATTATTATTTTTTAAAATGTATATATTTGTGTTATGAATACTTCAAAGCGATGCATACATTTTCAACTTTTGCTTATGTCACATCCCAAAATACCCCCTAGATGTGACTGAAACCCACCCACAACATATGTCGGGAGAACCAAACATCCATACACGCATCTAAATTATCAAAGCACAGAGATACAATATCTGCAACACCAAACCTCATCACTACTTGTGAAAATGGAATAACTACCAAATCAAAATCATATATCAAATTACGAAAGGAAAAAGGCCACTTACCAAAATATCTCTGGCCGAAATCCCACAATAAGATCATGGAGCAACTAATAGAGTGACAAGAGTTCAACTGTCACATGCAAACCCCAATAAAAAAACATAAGATATACTAGATAGAGCTAAAATAGTAACCTCCACGAGCAATGAGAAGGCTCACCTCAACAACAGAGTCCACGGGAACGAACTTATCAGACACAAGTCTCACCCTTTGCAACAGTATTTGCATTGACGTGCAAGTAAGGAGTGAACTATATATAAATATAACCCAGTAAGATTCTCGACTCACTACTTTAATACCCCTGGAACAACAATTATAAAATACATGTGCACAATGGATATAGATAAATAATATACACAAGAATATACGTCATAATAAGCTCAATAAGTTCAAACAAATATTTAAAAGGGTCACTACATGTCTCAATTCAATCCACACTCAAAACTTGTCATAAACAGTAGTGAAGAAGATCAACCCATCACCCCGACAAGGCCATGACAGCATGTATAATGCTCTAAAATAATACTACGGCAACATGTACAAATCTCCTCACATATTATGACAACTGGAAATTGCTCCTAACATATTACGACAGCTATGTATGTCCCTTGTAACCATATCACAATAATGGAGAATGATATCCAGCATCACATTACATATAACTTATAAAAATATTTGATATTCTTCCCAAAATGGCATATCCAGGGCTAATTAAAGAATGTCAACTCTGTCAAGCACATGTTTGTCCCAACACATGCACCAGGAGAGAAAATATAAAAAAATTTCAAAGAATGTTTGAAAAGCAAGCACTAAAGCTTAAAGTCTCACTTACCTTATTAATTACATGTTCCACAACCTTGCACGCGTAGAACACCCACCAAAACAGCCCCTTCTTGCCTCAATCTATGAAAAATATTGATTGTCGATATCAATTATGTTGGTCAAACTCAAGTCTCAATATTCCTAACCTTCCAGTTTAGAGTTAAACCTTAATGCCCAATACCTTAGACTATAAATTAAAAGTAAAGGTATTCTAATCTCATTGTTCAAACTTAATTAATGAAAATTCTAGTAAATATGTTTTCAACTAACAAGAGCACACAACGTACAACAAGAAAATACCTGCACTTTATCACCCAAAATAGTAGTACAAAGATCAAGTTAATTCTGTGTATGAAGTTCTCTGAATTCTCCTAAAAGAAAGGAACGAATCTGCCCAAAATTTTGTTTAGCTGAAGCGCAATAAAGTAGGGAAAAAAAGGGTTTTCTGTCGCTTCTCTTTTTTTTTGTTCTACTGCGTGTCAGATAAAAATAAAAGGGTTGGGTTGGGTTTTTTTCCTTTTAATAAAATTTATTAGTGGTTAAAATTATCAATTAATCCTTCATTAAAAAAGGGGTTATTACAGCTTAAATAAATAGTATGTTCATTTTAAATTAGGTGTCTTATTTTCTATTTCAGACAATATTAATTAAAAAAATTAAAAATTCTTTAATTTCAAATTTTGACTTGACAAGATCAATGAATATTTTAGTATATTCTACATATCTTTAGTTTTTAGCTTCGTTTTGACAACACATTTTGGACTTGAAATTTTAGTTTTTTTGAAGATGCTATTTGAAATTTAAATTTTTTTTAAAGATAGATTTTCTAAATCAGATTTAAAATTTGTGGTCAAATAGTTGAAGGAAAATTTTCAAAATTTATGGTCAAATGTTTATCAAGGTCACCACATTAAATGGTTTCTTTATTTAGTGTCTCTCTTTCTTTTTTAGTCCCACTCAAACTTAAATTAGAAGTCAAAACCTAATTGTTTATACTGTTACAAATAGATGTGCAGTGCCTCTCTTTTTTCGGTGTATTATTTTCTTGTGAATTGTATCCACAGTCTCTTCAATGTCTCATCAAAAGCCTTTGCTTAGCTTGAAGAAAACATTCTTCTACAATTTCTTTCCATCAAAAGAAGAAGAAGCTTGCAAACTTAACAACACTCCATGGGTAGTGACTCAAGAACTAATAGAGATAAGGGACTTATACCCTCCCCCAAAAATTAATTTGGAAAACCCGTGGCAGATAAAGAAAAAGATTATCCATGACGAGATCGCTCTAGGAATGTTGGTGATTCCATTTTTCGAGATGTTTGAGTACATTCTTCGATACTGGACTTTGGACATGGCAACAAATTTGGTGGAAAATGGGTGGGGTGTGTGTGTTGACTTGTGGGATGTAACTGAGGAGAATGCCCCTAAAAAGTATGAAGGTGGAAGTGTTTGCTTAAGGAAGTTGCACAATGATGATTATTCTCTTTCATGCATTGAGTTGTTCAATAACCGCGGATTAAGCATTGGTCATGAAATTGGGCTTTATTGGGATACTAGATCTTCACGTATAATGTTCAAATTACTTTCTCAGGTTCACGCTTTGTGAAAGGTCCTAGACCTTAGGACCAAAAACAACATACTATTATAGTTGTTTGTTTAGTATTAATCTTTCATATAATTGTAATAGCTGCAGATTTGATTATGAAATTGGAATATTTGTACTATGGAGTATAATCATTCTTGAAGTTCCCAATTTAATTTATGTGATCCCCTTCATGTACTTGTAATACTAGTCTGTGAACACGTGCATTGCACGTGTATTTCCTACTAATAAGTACATTTTCTTTATAATAACATGAATAGTTTTTGAGCAAGTAATGACCAATTTTTTATGAGAGATATGCAAGATAGAGCAATGATGGGTGAGTTCTATGTTTATTGCTATTATGAAGCTCAATCTTATGTAGAAAATATGTTATGACCTAAAGCTGAAAGGATATTTTTTGTCAGATTTAAAATCACGACTCCTTTCATCTATGAAATTAAAATGAGAATAGAATATGACAATCACTTATCAAATTTTGATAGTCTTGATATTTTAGTACTTACAAAAATATGTTAAAGCTTATAGAGAAAAAAACATGTTATCAATGATTGATGAATATGTTCCATGATCAATCATAAACTTATTTGACGGGAAAAAATAACAATTCTGAAATATTTGTGATACAAAATTGATGAAAAAAATCGGGTGATTGATGTTTTCACCCTTTTTGTGCTTATGAATTAAATTAATTTTGTAAAAGCTGAAATCTATAAGCCACACCGTAAAAATTATGTCTGAAAACTAGTAGTTGAAGGTATAACATTTCTTAAAGAAACGGAGATCATTGTCTTGGCTTTATTCTCTTTATGACATTCCCTGTTTCTTGATGAGCAAATTCTTTTTTACATTAGTTTCACCTCATAACTTATTAAAAATAGAAGTAATTTTTTTTCCTCAATTAATAGTGCTCTCTTATCTTCTTCTTTTTTTTTGGATCTGATATGAGAACAATGTATTTGAGGCCCGAGGGATTTCGTGAACATTGTAGTAATTGAAGTTCTTCTCAAGAATTGTAGACATGAGTGAATTTCATTTAGTTAGACGTCAATAAAGACACCGATGGTAAACAAGAAAAAGTTTGACGTGTGATAGGCTCAAGTTTTGAAGGTTGGATAGTCTCGCAAATCCTGATAGTGAATTGGGGGAATCAAGATGACAGTACCAAGCGCGATGAAGAAAATGCAGAAACTTGTTCAAGTTCATTAAGGACATCCAATCTTGGAAAACACAGAAGATTGGGGAACCTTTTGAAAATATCCTCTTTGTCTTCCAAACAGAAAATATAATATTCTCAATTTTTCTAACTTTATGTCCACTTTTAACACAGTTAGTACAAGGACAGAACAATCATCGATCCTCCCAATGCAAGACTCCAAATATTAGGTGATAGTACCCTGCTTGTTCCCTGGTTATCCACCACCAGAGTTTCTACATTCAAGAGGGGTTATTCATCGAAAATGACTGAGGGAGGAGAGGAGTTAAACAATGATACAAGGCAAATTATTTTGCTGGTTTGTTAGGGAAAGGACAAGGATGTTGTACAGGCTAGATATTCATCGAAGGTCTCGAGCCATTTATGCTGCCCTTCTAAGTTTGGCTAGTTCAGCCAAGACATTCTTGAGGGGAACTCTCAGCTTCCTCTGTTTAGTCTGTAATTTTTCATAGCAGAAGTTAAACCATCTTCATCATCAAAGGAAACAAATCTGGTTTCCTCCCATCATTTGTTAGTGTGAACTCTTGAAATGTCACTAGAACAAAATCTATATCCATAATAGTAGATTCCATATCTTAAATGAGCAAACACTTCATCAACAGATTCCCAGCGAAAGTTGACAATCATCCAGAGTTGCATCCATACAACAATGAAATATAAGAGCATTATAACAAGTAAACGATCAGCATATTAACAGGTCGAAATCATCAATGCATCTCCATCAGAAACGCCACGCTGTTTTAGAGGCCTGATCTGAGTTAAATGAAAACAAGCACTAGAAGATGTTGCGGAAGCCGAATATATAGAGAGTGATAATATCACAACTGCTATATCCAAAGATAGCTAATAAATAGTA
>JBCEWC010021122.1:0-10608 GCA_038996855.1 Solanum aculeatissimum | reverse complement strand
GAGTGTAGGAGAGTTTGAATGGATGAATGAGGGTTTGGGGGATGATTTAGGGGTTTAGGATACCTTAAGTGACCAAATGGGGGCTTAGGAAAATGTTAAATCACGAAAATACCATTAATAAACCAGAACGTTTCACCGAACACAGCACCCAAACGGCTGCTATAGTGCCGTCAAATGGTCACACGGTCCGTTCAAGTGACCGTTTGGATGCACTTAGCCAAAGTTTTCCACGAACTCTCGAAGGACTTTCTGTCACACTTCACGAACAACCAAATGGACCGTCTAAGGTGATATGTCCCATGTAACCTACCGTTTGACCTCCCTTAAACTCAAAAACCTAAGCCAATCCATGGCCTAGCCACTGCCTCACTCAACGAGGCAGCAAACAGCCCGTCAAAGCTCAAACGGTCTGTTTGAGGAACCGTTCACCTACACTTAGCTTAGGGGTGGTTCCATGCCACCCCAAGCTCACTGTACCACTACAGGACACCCTAGATGGACTTTGCAAAGTTTCACGGTCTGTGCAAATTTCCTTGGCCATTTTTCTGAGCCTATCTCCAATGGCTTCTGAAGTTTAGATCGTCTCACTGTTTGGGCCATATCTCCCTCATACGATATCCACATTGAGTGAAATCACTTGTTTCTCAAAGATAACTCAAAGAGATTCAATTTTATATGTGGTAGCTTACATGGTTCATCCCGCATCAAAAGTTATGATTATTTGAAGTTGACTGTCAAAACTATCCCTCTAGGCCACTAACTAGCCCAATTTATTTTCGGCAACTTAAACTCAACCCGTGGCCACCAAAACTCATACATGGTTTGTAGTATATCATATAATGCTAACCATAAGTAGATTTTGAAAATTTTCAGGTTGTTACACCTTAATGTGACATTAATTCCAACTGCTAACAAATATGCCTGTGCTATAATAGGAAATGGAGTTAAAAGCGCACAAATGGGAAAGAATTTGTGGAATCTTAGAAAGTGAGCAAAAGTTCAAAACAATGATGGAAAACAAGGTCGCTGACATTCTTAATGGTCTGTCGAAAGCTCCATGAGATCGTTTATCTATGCAATGACGAGGTTCACAGTCAAGGCAAGAGTGCAACCAAAATCAATTTCAAAAAGTATACTCAGCAATTTACTAAAATTCACAAGTGATCACCTAAAGTTGCATAACCTAAAGCCCCAAAACACTGACAGAAAGGCAATAAGAAGAATATTTTGGCGCATCACTGAATTGGATAAGCAGAGCAAAACGTTATCGCCTAAAGTTGCAATGAAGGAAGCCTTATAAAGATGTACAGAAAAGTGGTCAAGTGCACATTTGGCGCATCGCTGGAGTGCTCAGTGATGGTTGCAGCACAAACTTTCACACATTTGCACAGGGTATATAAGCATTTTTAGAAAGGACATTGTACACCATCTTTTTATTCCAATTCAGAACAATCAGTCTGTGGTAGTATTACATACAACTTTCCTTTTAGAGTACAAGGGAGATTAGGGTTTTGAAGAATTTTGGGCATCAAATTAGGGAAGATTGGCTTATGAGAATCAAATAAATTTTATTCAATCTTGTTACCATGACTTCTACTACTATGTGTGGTAATAAATCTTTAATTTCTTGTATGTGTGGCTAAAACCCCCATTTTGGGGTGTGCTTTGATATGGGTGTTTGATTTATTTGTTGGGTCTGTGAAATTTTGACTTATCTGTAGTTGATTTGGATGAAATTATATTCATTCCAAATTTTAATGTATAAACTTGAGGTTGAAAACTAGGGATTTTGTTTTAGATTTCTTATTTATATCTTAGCTAGAATTATTAGAGTGTGGAATGGATATAATAGCTTGAAATCTTGTGAGGTTTCAATTAAAGTCCATATCATTCAACTCAATGGCTAAGGTATTAAGGGTTTTTCTGTAACTTCTTAGGTCAAGTACGTCCTTCCCGGTCCGCGTGCGATATCCTATCAGATTCATGCGAAACACCCATTATCAAAGATGATTTGGGTTACAAACAACATAGCCTATTCACTCAATATCAACTCATGTAGTCAAATATTTAGACCTATTTAATAGCTCAATTACTATATGTGCACATCCCCAACATCTCCCTTAATAGTTGTTAACTTGATTAATTAGAACTTGTTAGTTACACCCTCTCTTGATTATTGCAACCCCCCAGATCCTAAAAATTACTTGGTTCAACAAGTCACTTCCTTCTAGAACAACAATTCCCAGTGGGATCAGCCCCAACCTGTAAAGATAAGTCATTATGCTGATGATGACTGCTCCTTCTTCCTTTGAGTAGTCGGGTTGAGCGACATAAAAAATGGCGACATTATAGGGGAACCGTTTTGTTCATATCAAAAGTGTTTGTTGAGCTATGTTCTTGTAATCAGAATTTTTCTTATTGTTTTCATGTTGTTTTTGTTGATTGACTGTTATGCATAAAGATGGAGGATGAAGATGGAGAACGAACAGAGTATTCATAGTTAGAATTTTAGGGGCATGGGCGGGATGCAAGATGTCAACTAGCGTTAGGTTTGAAGCACCGGTGCTATTCCACTACCCCCATTGGTTGGAGGAATTAATTTTCATGTAACGAGTACCATGTTACAACTCCTCCAACTAAAGGGATTGTTCGGAGGGCTTGAACACGAAGATCCTCAAGAACACCTGAGGAATTTTATTGATTTATGGATCCTATTCAACTTCAAGGGAATGAATCTGAATGTCATTCAGCTAAGGCTATTTCCTTTTTCCATCACTAGAGAGGCATTGACGTGGCTAACAGAGCTACCTCGTGAATTTATTACTTCATGAGAGGATCTAGAAAATACATTCCTTAAAGAGTCTTTCCTCCCTCAAAGATTATAATATTGAGAAGAATTATTGAGAACTTCAAGCAATTAGAGAGTGAGCCATTGCATAAAACATGACTCTGGTTTCAAAAACTCTTACGCCAATGTCCCAACCATGGAGTTCTAGACCATATGTTTTTGAAATACTTTTATGTGATCCTTGATGCACTGAACAAGGGAGTAGATGTTCATTTGGTGAGAGGAGGCTTGATGATACAAACATTCACTAGAGCTTGTAACCTCTTGGATGGCATGAAAAATATTTACCGAGCATGGTACACAAGATATGACATGATACCTTCGATCCCCAAAGGTCCTACCAAGGAGCAACTTGCTAAGGATCTGGAAAGGGATGAGAGTATGGATAAAATGTTAACCTTGTTTGATCTTTAAATTAAACATGTCATGGGAGGAAATCATAACAGTGTGAATGTTGTAGGAGCTAACAAAGAGGTGATGTTTGAAGGTGCACCATTTGAAAACGGTTACAATGAAGAATGTCATTACATGGGAAACCAAATGGTGGGTTCTAGATCAACTTTTTAAAGGCCACCCAGGAATCAAGGTTGGAACAATAATCCTAGATGGTGAGATCAAACATGGACTAATCAACCTCAAGTTTGGGGTTATAAGAACCGTGAGAGAGATAGGTATATTCCACCCTATGATAGGGTGAAGGTTGCTGACCCTGTGGTGAATCAAGAAAATCTTCAGATTGAAGATATGCTCTCCTACATTTTGAACAAGGTGAAAGTCTCTGATAAAGCCCTAAAAGAGATGAAATCTGACTTCTCTAAGTTGCATCAAATAGTTACATCGCATTTGACATCTATGTAGAAGATGAAGACTTAACTTAGAAATATACCAGCTCATCAAAATCAGCGTCCAAAAGGACGTCAACATAGTGACATGGTGGTTAATCCCAAGGGAAGTGATTAACCATGTCTGGACATTACTACGCGTAGTAGAAAGTGGTAGAAAAAACTAAGCCATCCTTTGTAGATGGAGAAGGCCAGAATGGAATAGAAAAAAAGGAAAGTGTTGGTATTGAAGAATTTGAGGAGTGTATGGCTGATGATGAAGACTGTGATGCTTTTGGTAATCCCGAGAGTGGAAAATAAGAGAAAATTAGAGATAATGTTACAAAGGCTAAGAAAATGTCTCCCAAAAACATAAATTTAGTAGTGAGGTTGAAAATCCCTTAGATCAAAATTGATCCTCCTTTCCCTTAGAGATTGAAGAAGATAAAGGAGGATGTGAAGTTCAAAAAGTTCCTATCCATGTTTAACTCATCGATAAATATCCCACTTGTGGAGACATTGCTCAAAATGCCAGGTTATGCTAGATTCATGAAAGAGTTAGTCACAAAGAAGTGAACTCTTGAGTGTGAGACATTGAGGTGTCACATAATTGCAGCGTAATTATAACACAAAAGTTAGTAGTGAAAAAGGAAGACCCAGGTGCATTCACAATCTCGTACACTATTGGGGCCTCGAAGTTCAGTAATGAACTATGCGACTTGGGGGCAAGTATAAATCTCATGCCCCTAGCCATATTTGAAGAATTGGTATTGGGGACCTCTTCGCCAACCACAATGCAATTTCTCATGTCTAATTGGTTTATTAAATAACCAAGAGGGATTTTACATGATACGCTAGTGAAGGTGGATAAATTTATTCTCCCTGCAAATTTTCTAATTTTTGATTGTAAGGTGGATATGGATGTGCCAATTATCTTGGGAAGACCATTCTTAGCAACCGGAAGAGTTGTTGTGGACGTTAAGAGTGGAGACCTTAGGTTCAGATTGAATGATGAGAAGGTTGTTTTGAGCATATGCAAAGCTCTAAAGTTGGAAGATGATCTAGAGGTGCTGTAATTAATGGGCTAATTAGCAGTGACTTAATATGAAGTAGAACGATGTCGTGCCATGAAGTTAACTAAGGCATTGCTTGGGAGAAAACCAAAGGTGACTTTTTATTGGTTTCTTGTTTGAATAATGGGTGTTGATTTGTGCAGGTTTGATAAGTTAAAGTGGAGTGGTAACTTGATATACGCAAACAAGAAAGACTACTGAGTGTATCACCTAGTAAAATTGGCGGTCTTCAGTTTAACTACACTTTGAGTTGAGTATTGAACTTTGAGGTGTTATAAAATTTTTCAAACAAACCGTTCAACCAGCGAATCACCGATTCCTATTGGCGATGGTCGGTTTTACCGTACTTCAGGGTGGGAAGCAAGGTAAGCTCATTATAAAAAAGGGTGATCCCTAACATGATTGGTGCATTAGAAATCATGCTAGGTAGTGTGGTTCAGTGTCACGAACATGCACACTCATGGACCTACTTAAGGCTTTTCAAATGCCTCAGCTCTTACACTTTCCACCTTCTCTCCTTTTCACTTCTTGTGCACACCACCACCCTTTCCTTTTTTTTTCTTTGAAATTCTTCAAAAAATGGTTTGAGGGCATTCATCAAAGAGCATTATTAAAGGCTTCATTGTGTCTCACTACTCAAAAAGTATGTTTCAGGCCCTTGTTTAAGTTTCTCTAAGAAAGTCAGTGTTTATGGTGCTGATCAGGGATTGTAATACGAAAATCATGCTTAAAGCTTTGGAAATCTTGTTGAGGATTGAGTAGGTAGGACTTTAGAATTCTTTTCAAACCTAGTGTTGTATGTATTAATGATTTGTTGTGGGTTTTTAAATCATTCTATGATTTTCAAAATTGGGGGGGGGGGGAGGGGGGGTTAATGAGTTGGTTAGATTCATGAATGGAGGATTTATTGCTTAATGATGAGTTATTTGTGGTCATGGCCCATATTCCATGCTTGTCATGATGCTTTAATGTGTTCAATTGAAACTATGTTATGATCATGTGAATGTGTTTGTAAAATGTGCTTGCTTGTTGGATTGAATATTTCCGTAGGATATGGGTGAATTTTAGGTAACCTCTAACCTTCTTTGAGCGATTGAACTTTCCCTATGATATATTGCGTAGCGTCATTCTTAAGGGTGAGTCATTGTTTGACTGAGTGTATTGCCATAGAGACCATATGATAATGATAGCCAATAGTTGAGCATGACTTGATGAGTTATGGTGGGTTAGCATGTGCTTCTCATCCATGTGAGCTATGATATTATCGAAGTATTAGTGAATGGACGATGGGTCTTACCAATAAGAACAGGCGATGATCATTTTGACCGCCTAAGTGCACTCAGCAATACGCCGAATTTACACTTACACCACCTTTATTAGATGTTTTTCTTGAGGGATTATTGTAACCTTCAGTGAATAATGGTTGTCGTCATCAAGTTAATTCAGCATAAGGCAGAATGTGCATAAATATCACTGAAAGTAGCAGTGACCCTAAGTCTAAAATTTGTGCAAAAAGGCGACGACATGTTTGACCACCGAATCTGTTTAGCGATATGTTGAGTATGATATGCGGTCTAATTGACCTGTCTATTATGATTGTCTTTCATATGATCAAATTTTGTGCTTCATTACTTGTCAATACTTCCCACAAGTGCTTGGAGTTCATTATGATGCAGGAATAGGTAAACCCAAACAATAAGTCATACGTGGTGGATCTAGAGTACCTAAGGAAGTTGTCATAGTTCTTGATAGAGAAGAAAGAAGGTCATAACTTCCTAAAAAATAAGAGTGAGGTAAGGGAAAAATAAAAGTAGTTGAGCAGTAAGAATCCACCAGTGACGAAGAAACACAACTCAATATAACATGGACCAGTACAGCGGAGGAGGAGGAGAGACTTAGACCTTCCAAAAAGCCTACATTGGAGCCTAGTTAAAAAAGGCACATGAGTGAAGGCAGGTCGAAGGCCATTCATGATCCTCTTCTCCAAACATCCCAGAGGATAAGAGAAGAAATGGCCCCAAGGCACCTGAACAAACTCAGAGCAGTGGGAAAGAGAACAATTTATGAGGAGAAACAAATATCCACTAACGTAGTAATTGATAGATATCCAGAGGTTTCGGAAACTCTTAAATTCCACAATCAGTTGTTCACCAAATCTCAATATCCATATGTGTCATCCCTGGTCCTAGCATTCTATGAGGCCTATGACAAAGCCTTTCCAAAGAAAAAAAGTTGAGTAAAGTCATTGCTCAAACCCCTTGATGTTGTGGATGTTCGGGGTGTGCGAGTCCCATCTAGTCAGATTGAAATAAAAAATATCATAAGATGCATGCACAAGGATACAAATCAAATGGATGAAATGATTAGAGTGCAAACATTTGATGATATAAAGGTGTAGTTGTCTTTGGTGATTGGTGTTCTAGCTCCTTCGTGGTTAGAGAAAGGAGCCCTCATTGAAATTAAAGGAATGAATGTTCCAGCACGATTTTGGTTTACTTTCATCAACAACAACTTAATGTCATCACAAAATAAGTCAATTCTTTGACATCCCAAAGCAACATTGATTGGTTGTATCATGGAACACCGGAGACTTAATGTTGGGGCCATCATTTCTCTAGAAATCAACACAAGAGAAAAGCAACTCCATACCTCATTTACCTTTCCAAGCCTCGTCACTACACTATCCAAATAGGATGGAGTTCCAAGAAATAAAATGACTGATGTGGAAGTAACTCCATCGACATCGACTAATATCAAGCGAATAGAGGCTATGTTATTTAGTGATTAAGAGGATAGGGATAGGAAAAAGTCGATTAAAAAATACCAGTTGATGATATTGAAGCTCTCGAGTCTAGTACTGCAGATTTGGGTACCGAGACAGGTATATCATCCTCTCCCACTTTACCCTCCACTTCTACCCACTCTCCATCCACAGGGACACAAACCACATACGACCAACCCCTTTTCACAAAGGCCAATATTCTTTCTTTTGGTTGATTAGCCAAACTTGCTAATCTTCAGGTCTCAAGGGTTTAATCATTTGTGCCCAAGTTAGTGGAGGCAACCATAGCCAAGACTTTAAAGCCATATGTTGATGCTGAAGTAAAGAAGAATAAGTTAAATGAGGCTCAGAAGTTGAGGATGGATATGCTCGAGTCCATGATTGATGACCACATAAAGGAGTTGTCCAACCAAAAGGATAGAGTGTTGGCTATTGAGAAATAATGTGGTAGTAGTAAGGACACTTTGACTTTGAGAGTTGATATTGATGAGTTGAAGATGGAGGTGACATCCCTCTAATCCACTGACCTGAGCACTTTTTTTGATAGGCTGGAAGATCTATCTCTCAAGGTGGATATGGTTGCAATCCCAAATAAAGGACTAAATATAGAAGTTTTGAGTGATAGCGGTGATGAGAACTAGGAAATGGGCACCCCAAAAACTGACGAGGAGACATTGAGACTGGAGTAATGCCAAAAGGACTAGGAAGAGCTTTTTATAGTGGAGAATGAGATGGTGGAAGCCGTGATTGCAGCTTCTATTTAAGATCAGTCCATGATTGATACATCCAGTATGAGTGCACCTGAACCTGCTAGGCCCTACATTGATTTTGAGAGTGCACCAGTAAAAGAGGGCATTGATGCCCCCACGACTTCTTCTTCAGCTCCACCATTACCACCACCACAGTAAGATTAACTTGACAAGGGGATTTTCTTACTCATTATTTTCTCTTATGCTTACTTCTTAGTTATCCCTTACACAATGAGGACAATGTTTATTTTGTAAGGAGGGGGTATGTTTGAGGAATTCCCTATCTTCTTGATATATTTTTTTATAAGACAACGATGATATATTTTATCTTGATAATGGTGCTATTGATGGATATTTAGATAGTTGTTAAATTTTGGATTGTAAATAAATTTTAATTTGGGTTATAATAATGTAGTGTTTAGCTTTGTTATTTCTTTTATTTTGCATGATTGAATGGATGAATAATTTCAATTTTTTGGCAAACCCCATCCAGATGGCAAGCGTGAAAATATAATATCGTGTCTTTAGTCCTTAGCAATCCGAGCATGGATGATTCATATCTTTAATTTGTACAGTGCCATGGATGAGGATCATGTATTCACTAATTAGTCCTTTCTTGATAAATCAATCCTCGAATGGATTTGAGGAATCTTGAGTTGACTATGTGAGCAATTGAGCTTGGATATGCGATGAACAAAAAATTACAAATGTTTTGCCACTGAATGCAAGCCATTTTGCCAATGTGGGGTTAGTTATCTTGTTGAAATCTTTGTAGTGCATCATCTAGAACTTGCCTTGTTTGTTCTGAGGAGTAACTTGGTTAATTATGGATTAGGAGAGGACCTTAGGCCTTCTTTTGTACCATTAGTCCAAATTGACACTAGTGATATCCCTTGGCAGTGAAATGAGTCCTTAGTGAACCCGTTTTGAGCCTTGATCCCTTTTTCTGAAACCTTTAAATAATGACTCATATTTGTGAAAGACAAGTTCTTTTTGTTCCTTACCAATCCCTCGTTAAGCTTGAAAGTGGAGCAGTGGCCTAAGGCTAAGTTGAGATTGTCAGTAGGAAGAAGAAAGTATCTCCCATGAAAGAGTCAGAAAAAAAGGACAAAAAAATTAAAGGAAGACATCAATGAGTCCTAGAAGGCAATGAAAAGAAAAAAGTGAGGAACAAAAGTTAAAAATTTAAGACCCTTCAAAAAGAGAGAGAGAGAAAGCAAAAGGAGACACTTAGGGTAATGAATAAAAGCAAAAGAGGTGTCAAGAATGAGATGAATGAAAAGGAAACCAAAAGAACTTATGTGCCTGGAAAGAACATGTAGAGTTTAAGGAGGGATGAGCCACTATGGACCATATGCTATCCTATCCAATCCTTACCTTACATTATAATCCTAGTAAAGTCCATTTTGGATCCTAGTTCGGAAGAAAGTCAAGTGAAATCTGAATGAGAATAAGGGAAAGACTATAGATTAAAGCTTACATGCTATTTTCATTTAGGAGAGTGAGAGTTGAAGATATCCTTTAAAAGGAATGCTATAAACTTGAGTGTTAAGGATCTTCTTTGGGGTGAGGGCAAATGGTGATGTTTTTAAGCTGCGATTAGGAACTACATGAGCAATTATGAGCATAGACATGTGTTGATTACTCCTTAGTCATCTCTCGAGGCTTCAAAGTCATCTGAGTGGTTTGTGGAAGTTCAAGAGGGGATGACAAAGGTAAAAAAATGTGTTTCTCTCTATGGCCCTATTTGCAAGCTCTTTGCTTGATAGATTGATGTTTGATTTGTTGAGAGCAAGTAGAGGCATAAGTTGGGGGTGTTGATGAGTCCATATTTCAGACTTATTTTGTGGTTAAATTTACAAGGAAACATTTCCCTTAATATGACATTAACTCCAACTGCTAACAAATATGTATGTGCTATGATGGAAAATGGAGTTAAAGTGTGCAAATGGGCAAGACTTAGTGGAATCTTTGAAAGTAAGAAAAAAATGCAAAAAAAGGGTAAAAAACGAGGTCGCCGACATTCTCTGTGATCCACCGAAAGCTCAATTATATCACCTATCTATGCAGTAACCAAGGTTCCCTGTCAAGGCAAGAGTGCGGTCAGAATCAAGCAAGCATCATCAACATGGTGGTGCATAACACCCATTATGCTCAAAGAGCCATGGCATGAGACATTGTGATCACAAGTCAAAAACATTACATTAACATGAGTTTCAATCATGAGTTTCCATCATGGGTCCCATAGGAAAAAACTCACATGCACATGTCATGAATGAATGTCAAGATCATGGGTAATGGAATTCAAACTTGATTTAACAATTTGAAAGACAAT
>JBCEWC010021121.1:0-10608 GCA_038996855.1 Solanum aculeatissimum | reverse complement strand
ACCACCCCACCGGAGATCTACATCTCCTACCATATAAATCTTCAAATGGATCCATACCAAGGCTAGCATGAAAGTTAATGTTGTAAGAAAACTCAATGAGAGGTAGATGATCATCCCAATTTCCTTTGAATTCCAACACACAAGACCTCAATATGTCCTCCAAGGTTTGAATCATCCTTTTGGCTTGCCCATCGGTTTGAGAATGAAATGCGGTGCTCAACTTGACCTTAGTACCAAGTCCCTTTTGAAAAGTCTTCCAATAATAAGAAGTAAATTGAGTACCATGATCCCATATAATAGACCTTGGTATACCATGCAATCTTACCAACTCCAAAATATACACCTTAGCATACTCCTCGGCACTATAGGTAGTCTTAACCGGTATGAAGTGAGACGACTTAGTCATCCTATGAACTACAAACCATATAGAATCGGATTATCTCTGAGTACGAGGTAACCCAAACACAAAATCCCAATACAACTCCCTCAAATATTGGTGCATTTTGGTAGATCCCAGATGAATAGAATATTGATAATTATGAGCCTCTTTCATGATAAGCTCCCTTAAGCCATCAACATCCAGAACACATAAACGGTCTTGGTATCGTAGCACACCATCTCCTTCGTGGGAGAAAACCTCAATCTTTCCATCGACAACAAACTTCTTCAACTCTACCAAGGAAGGATCTAGGTCTTCTTTCGTCTTAACATCAACTATTAAGGAGGACTTGGATCCACCTTGAACAAGAATTTCACCATTGTTGGATTAGGCCAACCTCACACCTAACCTAGCCAAATGGTGCACATCTTTCAATATCTCCTTTGTCCCCTCTTCCACATGAGTCACACTTCCCATAGAGAACATACAAAGGGCATCCGCCACAACATTAGCTTTGTCGGGGTGATAAAGGACACTCATATCATAATCCTTGAGAAGTTCCAATCATCTCCTTTGCCTCAAATAAAGGTCTCTTTAGGTGAAAAAATATTGCAAACTCTTGTGATCGGTGAAGACATCCACATGAACCCTATACAAATAATATCGCCAAAGTTTCAAAGCAAATGCCACCGCTGCGAACTCAAGATCATGGATTGGATAATTTTGTTCATTCACCTTCAATTATCAGGACGCATAAGCTATCACCTTACCATGTTTCATAAGCACACAACCCAAACCAATACGCGATGCATCACAATATACCCCAAACCCATCTAACTCATTAGGACAAGTCAAGAACAGAGCCAATGTAAGTCGGTCCTTCAAAGTTTGTAAACTCTTCTCACATTCACTTGACCACATAAACATGGCCTTTTTCTGAGTCAACTTGGTCAATAGAGATGCTACAGAGGAAAACCCTTCAATAAATCTTCTATAATAGCTGGCTAAACCAAGGAAACTTCAAATATCTGAAGGAGTCAATGGTCTAGGCCAATTCTTCACTGCTTCAGTTTTCTGAAGATCAACCTTAATGCCATCACTAGACACCATATGACTAAGAAAAAGAACTTCTCCAAACAAAAACTCATACTTGCTAAACTTGGAATACAATTGCTTTTCCTTAAATGTTTGAAGCACTAACCTCAAGTGACTCATATGCTCTTGATCACTATGGGAGTAAATCAAGATATCATCAATGAAGACTAACACAAAATTATCAAGGAACGACTTGAACACCTGATTCATAAGATCCATAAACACCACCAGAGCATGAGTCAACCCAAACAACATCACCACAAACTCAAAGTGACCATAATGGGTCCATAAGGCTGTCTTGGTGATGTCACACTCTCTCACCTTCAATTGGTGATAACTCAAACAAAGATTTATTTTGGAAAACTAAGTAGCTCCTTGAAGTTTGTCGAACAAATAATCAATTCTGAGCAACGGGTACTTATTCATAGCGGTCACCTTGTTCAATTGTCGATAATTGATACATATTCGGAGCGACCCATCCTTCTTTCTCACAAATAAAATGGGAGCACCCCAAGGTGAAATACACGGCCTAATATAACCCTTTTCTAACCAATATTTCAACTGATCTTTCAATTCCTTTAACTCCACTTGAGCAATACGATAAGGAGGAATAGAAATAGGTTGTGCATACGAAAGGAGATCTATGCCAAAATATACTTATATATTAGGAGGAATACCGGGAAAGTCCTCGAGAAACATATCGTAAAACTCATTAACCACATGAACCAATTCAAGCTTATGTGACTCACCCTCCACATCTATAACCCACACAATGTGATAAATACACCCCTTACAAATCATCTTCCGGGACTTGAGATAGGAATTAAACCGACCCTTAACTATAGAATCACTACCCTTCCATTCCAACAAGGATTCATTAGGAACCTAAAATTTAACTTGCCAAGTCCTATAATCAACAGAGGCATACAACCAATCAATTCCTAGGATAACATCAAAATCATACATTTCAAGTTCTACATGGTCACCTGGGGGACACTTTATGCAACACAGAGACGGGACAACCATGATGCATTTTCTGGGCAATAATAGACTCATCCACAGGAGTATACTCCGAATAAGTTTCCCTTAGAGTTTCAGTACTCAAACCAAATTTATCAGCCAACAGAGGAGTCACAAAAAATAAATTTGCACCCGTATCAAGTAAAGCATAAGCATCAAAATAAAATATTTTTAATATACCAGTCGCGACGTTCGGAGCTTCTTCCACCTCTTGTCGGGCATGAGGAGAAAAACATATGTTGTTCCTGGGAGCACCACCAACAGGAGCTTTCAGCGGCCCTTTACCACTGGGAGCCACTTGATCTTTCTTTGCACCCCTTGGACAGTCGAAAATCTTGTGGTCAAAACCCTCACATCCAATGCAAGAACCCAAAGCTCTCCTACAATCACCCATATGATGCTTTCCATATTAACAACAAAGAGAAATTTGGGGACCACCCCCAACTTGTGCCTTAATAGGAGGCACTCTTGGATTAGCAACCCTCATATTTGAACCTTGACCTTGATGGAATCGGCCAAAACCACCACCAGTCTTGGAGTTAGAGAACCCACAATCAAACCGAGCCCTCTTAGATTCACTCATCCTCCTTTCCTTAAGCTTTTCATCCTTGATTTGCTCGGCATAAGTCATGAGCCTAGAGATGTCCATGTCACGGATGAACATAACGGTTCGACATTCCTTTACCACCAAATCCAAAACACCTGAAATAAACATATGCATTCTTGCACGGGGATCTGCTACAAGCATGGGGGAATATTTGGAAAGCATACTGAATGGATGAAAAGGGATTAGGGTTTGATTTAGGTGTGTTAGGAGACCTTAGAAAGGCTAAAAGGGGCAATAAATCTAATTAAATTAAAAATTAATTATTTCTTTCTTGATGTTGATATATATATGTATTGTCATAACCCGGAAGTGTGGCTTAGATGTGATATGGTGAAGGAGAACCCTAAAGTCTTAGATCAAGCCATCATAGCATCATTACTCATATCATCAGTTCATAAGCGCGGAAAAGTAAACACATAAGACATAATTCTAGTGGAAACAGGGCTTTGGACTCAAGCTATGGGTATGTTTCCGGGAATGGGATGAGCATGAATCACATAGCACAAAACAAGTATTTCTAAGGGGTGGGTAAGTAGTACTCAAGCTATGGGGGCATACTGGGTTAGGGGACTTTCCACATAAGAACATTCCTAAAATTCACAAGCCCATAAGAAAAATCACAAGCATAAACGGAACATTATTTCCATTACAAATCCCAATGGTCATAATATCCCAATAAATCATAATACAACGTGTAAGAGTTTAGTGTGTCCAACATATTGTCTATATAAGAAAGAGTGGGTCATCGACATAGTTTGGGGCTCACCCTCAATACATGAAACAAGAAAATAAACAAACACAAGGAAGATAGAAGGTAGTTATTTCCCTTGAACAAAAGGGCTCACCACAGACTAATAACTCCAAGGATGTCACTCATCGTCCGCCTAAAGATAGAAGTCGTCACCTGTCCCTACATGGTTAGAACATGTCGATGAAAGTATGGGTTAGCACAAAAATATGTACTAAGTATTCAGGCATGCAATGCATATGACAATATAGTATGACAAAATGAGATGTCAAGGGGACAACTGATACGAAATGAATGCACGTATCCAAGAGGAATATATTATAACAACATGTTATTCCATGATGCATGAAGTGCAACCTAAGATCATATCATAGCGGGGATGTTACCTCAACTGACACCGGAAGAGACCCGAGCGAGCTACTACTGGGATACAAACTACTTGCCAGGTAGATCCCTAGTCAACCCTTCAACAATGGAATACATAACAAGTCAATCCCAATCTAGGGAGATATCCCATGTTGGAACATGATTTGACGAAAAGTAGTATGGACCCTTGGAGCTAGTCCACCCCAACTCTAATCCCTCAGTACTAAGCCTCATCCCACGAGAATACATATATATATATCGATGAAAGCTTTTCAAAATGGAGAGTTGAGATTCTTGTCAAAACCATGCATTATTAGCCAAACAAAAACATTATCAAATCCATGTCCATACTTAGGCTAAAAAGCTAACAAGAATTACCATAATCATTTCCATATCAAAGAAATAGGAGTATCTCATCTACATAGCTTATCATATTAAGCCTTCATAACATAACAAAGTGGTGCAAGCACCCATAATTCTCAAAGAGCAGTAACAAGAGACTATGTGATCACAAACCTTAACATATCATATCATAACAAGAGGGCCATGCCGTTAACAAGAGTTTCATCACAACCATTCTTCAATGCATATACCATGAATGAGAAATCAAGTGCATGGGTAATGGAGATTCAAACCTAAAAATCAAAATTCAATAGGTAATTCAACCTAATTCATGATAAAATCCCGATTCAAAACGTAATAAAATTTACCCATGCATATTAAACCATTAAAGGGACATGCACATTGATCCTTCAAGACTTTCCATGGAATTGATAAAATTCAAACTTATATTATCATTATATCACTTAATTTCTATAGTATGCAACTCAATACAATGAAATATATCAAGAATTAAAGAGCCCATAATTAAAGAAAACCTAAATTGATAAATTGAAGAGGAGGGTTCTTGTGGTCTTCAAGGATGAAAGGTAAACCATGAATCAAACCCACATACCTTGAGATTAATCAAGAGAATTGAATGATTTCAAAACAAAAATGATTTTCCCTAAATTTCTTCAAGCTTTCATAAATGGAGGTCAAGAGAATTGAGAGACTTTTGGAGAGAATTGAGGAGTGTTAGAATGGATGAAAAGGGATTAGGGTTTGATTTATGGGAGTTAGGAGACCTTAGAAATCCTAAAAGGGGCATAGGATCTAATTAAATTACGAATTAATCATTAATGAAATGGACTAGATCACTGAAAATAGTGTACCACAGAAGGCACACAGTGGCCATCTACAGGTTCACGGTGAACCTGTCCGTGAGGCTTCAATTGACCTCGACTTCGGCTTGAACTCTCGGGTGAATTTCTACAACACTTCACGAGGGGCCTCACGTACCGTGTAGCTGAATATGTATCGTTTACTGGTCCATAGATCATCACTTGATCCGTATTCCAACCCCAAAATTTGGCAACTTCTCTGGAGCACTTCACGGGACCCCTCACGGGCCGTGAAGGGTCACACAGACCGTGAGGTGGTTCGTGGGACCACACTTGGTCCATGTTTGGGACCCCAACCCCAAAGAGCACACTGAACCAACCTACGAGCACCCCCACAGACCGTGGATTACCAAACGGTCCGTGGTCCCACCCTTAGACCCCATTCCAGAACCTTTTCCCAACGTACTTCCAATTATGGGCAATCTCATTGCAAGGGCCATAACTTTCACATACGAACTCTGAATTGAGTCAAACTTGTTGCATTGCAAAGATAACTCAATGATATTTGATTTGATATGTAATATCCCACAAAGTTAATCCCGTACCAAAAGATATTACTTTTCAAAGTCCACTGCCTAACCGGCCTTATAACTTCACCAAATGGTCCTTTTTGAATTCGACCACTTAAATACAACCCATGACTACCAAAATTCAACCACCAATACTTTAACAATAACATTCACCACCCATTACGAAGTCCAAAAATTTTTGGGTCATTATATGTACTAAGTGCGATGTATTGAATAATTTGAATCTTTTATATTATTGAGATTGAATTATTGAAAGGTTGTGACATATGTTGATGACTTGAGCCTTGTACAATGTGAAGATTGGGATATTGAGACATTGTGATATAAGACAATAATTGTTAATATTTCCTATATCTTTTATGTTCGTCTTTCTTTCTTGTAGGTTTTGTATTCCATAGGTATATGGTTGTGATGGAAGGAGTGCTTAGTTATTTTTTCTCTACTTGTGATTCGGTCTTCTTGCTATGTACCTTTGTACTCACTCCTGTTTTTCTACTCATATGTGTTGATAATGATCCTAGATCCTTCTAACGTTCATCTTCTTCTTGTGGACCAAGCTATTTACATTTGAGAGATAGTTGCTTGTTGCTTCAGCATACTCTCAACACTATTAGATGTTATTAGTAGTTTTCTTATATTTTGGAGATAAACACAAATAAGATTTGTATGTTATCTTCTTATTATGATGTATAGGTTGACATAGAAGTGTTATATTGATAGGTGTACACACCACTTTACAGAAACTATAGAAATGAGCTACTTTTTGAACCTGATTTTATGAATTATTATTCAACTCAAGCTTACGTATTATGATTTATCATAAATATGATTTTATGCCAATGTTATGTGTTTTGTGGGATGTTAGCTTAGCACTGAGTGAGGTTTGAGGTAGGGGCTTAACATAAGGGGTCCTTATATAAATCTTTTAAGTTTCATAACTATGCCACCATAGGATTTTATTATTTTACTAATATGGTTTTGTTAGTGGATCTACGTAACTTATGACATTCACATTGTGGGGTAATGTTCTACCTTTGCAATAAACTCTGCTTTCTCTGATGTACAGGGAGACACTGGGATTCCATGTTATAGCTCATATAATCTATTTGTCTGTTATGATTTCTTCCCTCGTATGTATGGTCCCTAGGATGATTTATTGACTACTTTTAACCGCTAACTTTTATTGGATGTCCTTAAGTTATACTTATGCACTGATATCATTTATGTCTACTTATGATTCTATTACTCTATAATCATGCTACATAAAATGATCACTTGTACATTATGATTATTTCTGCATTGCATTGTCAACATATTTAGTACATATAAAAGATACTAATGCCTACTTCTATTCTTACATTATATTATAATGTAGGAGTGAGCGACCATCTTTATTTGATGTCTACTTGAAAACTATTGATAAGTCCTCATGACTCAAGGGCAAATCTATTTCTTAAAGTGTTTATCTTGTGTCCTTGAAAAACTTTAAGATTTTCCATACATTCTTTGAGTGTGATCTAGGGACTTGTCTTCACCCCCACCTAGTCTAATACTTAGAGTTGTTGTTGTACATGATGTATTGGGATTTATGTTATCGAGCACTCTTCACACTATCTTATGTTTTAGATTGTAAGTCTATATTCTAGTTTTTTCTTTATGATTATTATTCATTTCCTATTAATTTTATGATATTTTAAAAGGCTTTATTGGGGTTCCTATGGGTCCTTGGTCACTGTGTCACACCTAGGGTCTACTTTGGGTTGTGATACATATGGTATCAGAACACAAAATTTTGAAATGTCCTAGGGAGTTTAATATGTTGTGTCAAGTAAAGACTTATTCATCTGTGTGAAGTGTTCTATATCTATGAGTTAGAGGCTATATGGCATTTTAGGAAATCCTCACTTCTTTCATGATCTATGTACTGCGATGTAGTGTACCATAAGAATTTTCTTGCTAATGATTATCCTTACATTTTATAGAATGATGCGTCTAAGCAGAGTCCTATACAAAGAAAATATTAACAAAAATTAGGGACAAATTCCTCTTGTTGACCCTTGGTTCGACCTGATTACAAATGTTGAGGCTCGCTCCATCACTCAAAGCTAGAACCGGCAATTATAGCACAAATTAATTCAAGAAGTATAACACTTAAGGTGGGGAGACCGCTATGTTGATTCATAATTTTATGAGGATGAGTCTACCCGCATTCCATAGTTCAATGATAGACAAATATCCCCAATAATATATAGATGAGTTGTATGAGAGTTTAACTACAATGAGTTCATCAAAGAAGAAGACACAATTGGCATGTTATAGGCTTTAAAGATTCACCCAAGTATGGTATGACCTGCAGAAAGCTAAGAGGGTTAAAACAAGTTCCATACAATAGGTAGAGTTTCAGAGTTCTTTTCTTTCTTCATTATTTTGATTAACCATAAGAAAGGAAAAGGTTTTCAAATTTATAAGTTTTAGCTAAATAAGCATGAGGGTAAGGGAGTACACTCTCAAGTTTTCAAAGTTATCTAAGAATGAGCCTACCTTTTGGCCAACACTTTGGTCCATATGAGAAAATTTTGTTATAGGTTGGTCAAATTGGAAGAGTGCATAGCGAACGTAATGGTTGAGGGAATGAATCTCTCTAGGCTCATGGTTCATAGCAAGAAAATCAAAGAGGAAAATCTTTTGAAGGGTGCTAGGATGGCTTTGAAGGCCCGAATCAAATGGAGTTTCATCTTCTGCTAACACTCTAGTGTTCTTGTTCAATAAGGAAAGATGCCCCATTTCTCATTGTGAAAATACAGTTGACATCATTAAAGGGAGTACATAGTTCGTAAAAAGGGTTGTTCTATGTTTGGTGATATTAGACACAAAATGAGGGATTATCTAGTTGCTGCTAGAGAGGGGAGTGAGAGGGATTGGAGGTATAGTTCTAGTAGGATTTCTTATTCTAACCACTAAGTGAGTAGAAATAGTCACTTGGGAAAGTTCTTGGTAGGCTTCAATGGATGTGCGGGTTGTGGGACAAAGCACAAGGGAAAATTCTTGATTAGTATAGGTCTTTGTTGTGTGTCCTAAAATCGGGAAAAAGACCCTCAATACCTTAGCCGTGAAAATAAAGGAAGAAAAAATCATTCTCAAGGCTAGGATACTTCATGTAGCAAGCCTAACAAGGAAATGGTTGACTTAATGACTGATTCTACATCATTCATGCTAGAAAAGATGTTGAGGAGCCTGCCCTATTATTACATGTATGTCGGCATCTTTAACTTTGATGTAAATGCATTATTTGATCAAGGTGCCAACTTGTCATTTGTTACTCCCTTTCTTGCTAAAAGATTTGATACATGTCTCTAAATCTTATGAGATCTCTTTCTATTTATACTTTCGTGGGCGAGCTAGTTTTTAGCCAAAAGAGTTTATAGAAATTGTCCCATCTCCATCTTGAATTCCTTGTGATCTTATTGATCTTGAATTAGCAGCGGTTATATTTTCATAAAACAATTGGTGTACATCATTCCAAAGGCTAGTTATGTGTTCCAAATATCGATGGCCTAAGGGAGATGATTTTTTATGAACCCCATGATTCTCGATATTATATTCATCCAAGATCCATCATAATGCATAGATATTTAAGGAAAGTTTATTGGTGGAATGTCTTTAAAAAGTATATAGAAGAGGTTATGGTATAATGTCTTAATTGCTAACGAGTGAATGTTGAACACCAATGGTCATGAGGCTTAGCCTAAGATATTGATATTCGTACTTGGATGTGGGAGGATGTTAAAATTGACTTTGTAATAGGTTTGCTACCTATAGAGAAATAGTATCATTCGATTTGGGTCGTAGAGTATAGAATGACTACCATAGCCCTTTTTTTAATCGGTCATGACTTCTTTAACTGACAAGGACTATGCCAAGTTATAAATCTAGTAATTGGTAGGGTTTGAAGGTGCCCCATTGTCCATTATTTCGAATGGTGATACTCAATTCACTTCACATTTTTAGATGTTTCTTCAAAGGGGTGTCTACATTATCTTATGTTTTAGCTTTTATGTCTATATTCTAGTTTCCACTTTGCGATTGTGATGCATTTGCCTATAAAGGTTTATTATATGCTAAGAGGCTTGATTGGGGTTGGTTAAAGGTCCTTGATCATTGTGTCACACTGTAGCCTAGTTTGGATCGTGACATTGGGTTTACTAATTGATTTTACAAATGAAGGGTGTGATACACTTTGGTAAGAAGGGTAAGTTTAGTCCCTGATATGCGGCCCCATATAATATCCTAAGGCGTATTTGTAAGGTAGCCTATGATCTAGATTTTCCATTAGAGTTGACCTTGTTGTATCTGGTATTCCATATGTCATTGCTAAGTAAATGTGTGGGGATTCTAGTTCCATTGTGTTAGCTGAGAATGTAGGTATTGAGGATGATTTGATTTTTGAGGAGGTTCCGACTGAAATTTTTGATGGGTAAGATAAAAGGTTGATAAACAAGAATGTTTTATTCGTCAAGGTACTATAGAGGAATCAACAAATCAATTGTGCTACATGGGAAGCTGAACTGAACGTGATACAATGTTATCCTTACCTCATTCTTTCTATTCAAACCAAAGGTATTTAGTTATTCATGCTCACA